>WNWK01008313.1:65000-85696 GCA_009830355.1 Cherax destructor | reverse complement strand
CTGCCTCTCTTCCTTGCTCTCCTCTGCCTCTCTTCCTTGCTCTCCTCTGCCTCTCTTCCTTGCTCTCCTCTGCCTCTCTTCCTTGCTCTCATCTGCCTCTCTTCCTCTCTCTCCTCTGCCTCTCTTCCTTGCTCTCCTCTGCCTCTCTTCCTTGCTCTCCTCTGCCTCTCTTCCTTGCTCTCCTCTGCCTCTCTTCCTTGCTCTCCTCTGCCTCTCTTCCTTGCTCTCATCTGCCTCTCTTCCTCTCTCTCCTCTGCCTCTCTTCCTTGCTCTCCTCTGCCTCTCTTCCTTGCTCTCCTCTGCCTCTCTTCCTTGCTCTCCTCTGCCTCTCTTCCTTGCTCTCCTCTGCCTCTCTTCCTTGCTCTCTTAAAAGTATCCTGAACCTTCTAACGTTATCTTCAAGCTTCTGTAGTTATCTTCAAGCTTCTGTAGTTATCCTCAAGCTTCTGTAGTTATCCTCAAGCTTCTGTAGTTATCCTCAAGCTTCTGTATTTATCCTCAACTTCTGTAGTTATCCTCAAGCTTCTTAGTTATCCTCGCTTCTGTAGTTATCCTCAAGCTTTGTATTTATCCTCAAGCTTCTGTAGTTATCCTCAAGCTTCTGTAGTTATCCTCAAGCTTCTGTAGTTATCCTCAAGCTTCTGTATTTATCCTCAAGCTTCTGTAGTTATCCTCAAGCTTCTGTAGTTATCCTCAAGCTTCTGTAGTTATCCTCAAGCTTCTGTAGTTATCCTCAAGCTTCTGTAGTTATCCTCAAGCTTCTGTAGTTATCCTCAAGCTTCTGTAGTTATCCTCAAGCTTCTGTAGTTATCCTCAAGCTTCTGTAGTTATCCTCAAGCTTCTGTAGTTATCCTCAATCTTCTGTAGTTATCCTCAAGCTTCTGTAGTTATCCTCAAACTTTTCTTGAACTGAAACTGCTCTGAAGCTATTGGAGTTGTCTTCAAACTTATGAAGTTATTCTCAAGTTTTTCCTGAATTTCCTGAAGTTAATTTTACGTTTTGGATGGTATCCTGAAGCTGCTGGAACTATCGTGAAAGTATTCTGAATTTTTGTGTGCTAGTTTGAAGCTGCTGAAGGTACCCCGAGATCTCTGAAACTATCATAAAGTTATCGTGAAGCTCCCGAGGCTATCCTGAAGCTATCGTGAAGCCCTCCTTGCTAAAGAAGTTATCCCGAGGCTCCTGAAGTTATCCTGGAGCTCAGGAAGCTATCCTGAAGCAGGTCTGCTCAGTCAAGAAGCTCTACCTTCTTAGACACCTCATCCACAACCACCTGGTCGCAGGTTCTGCTGACTCTTTGCAGTTTGTGCTGTGCACTGGACTCTGCAACATTTCAACAGTTTTCCCACGACTTGGACCTTTCCGCCTTCGTCGTGGTTTTAATTGCCGAGGTGTCTGCAGGGAACTCGGGAACTTTTAGGAGGATCTTTTGATATTAATAAATTAATGGACTTTCTAACTGATGTTGGTTATATTAACTTGCTGTGATGGTAGTTATTAGTGTTGGTTGTTTTATTCTTGTTAGTAGTTGTGTGTGTGGGGGGGAGGGTATGTGTGTGTGTGTGTGTACTCACCTAATTGTACTAACCTAATTGTGGTTGCAGGGGTCGAGACTCAGCTCCTGGTCCCGCCTCTTCACTGATTGTTACTAGGTCCTCTCTCTCCCTGCTCCACTACGTCACTTGCTAGACTATTCCACTTCCTGACAACTCTATGACTGAAGAAATACTTCCTAATATCCCTTTGACTCATCTAAGTCTTCAACTTCCAATTGTGACCCCTTGTTTCTGTGTCCCATCTCTGGAACATCCTGTCTCTGTCCACCTTATCTATTCCACGCAGCATTTTGTATGTCGTTATCATGTCTCCCCTGATCCTCCTGTCCTCCAGTGTCGTCAGGCCGATTTCCCTTAACCTTTCTTCGTAGGACATTTCCCTTAGCTTTGGAACTAGCCTTGTTGCAAACCTTTGCACTTTCTGTAATTTCTTGACGTGCTTGACCAGGTGTGGGTTCCAAACTGGTGCTGCATATTCCAGTATGGGCCTGACGTACACGGTGTACAGTGTCTTGAACAATTTCTTACTGAGGTATCGGAACGCTATTCTCAGGTTCGCCAGGCGCCCATATGCTGCAGCAGTTATCTGGTTGATGTGTGCTTCCGGAGACGTGCTCGGTATTATACTCACTGCGAGGTTTGCAGTCTTTGGCCACCTAGCCTATACTCTGCGGTCTTTTTGCCCTTCCCCGATCTTCATGACTTTGCATTTGGCGGGTTAAATTCGAGGAGCCAGTTGCTGGACCACACGTCCAGCCTGTCCAGGTCTCTTTGTAGTCCTGCCTGATCCTCATCTGATTTAATTCTCCTCATTAACTTCACATCATCTGCGAACAGGGACACTTTTGAGTCTCTTCCTTTCATCATGTCATTCACATATACCAAAAATAGCACTGGTCCTAGGACTGACCCCTGTGGGACCCCGCTCGATCACAGGCGCCCACTGTGATACCTCATCACGTACTATGACTCGTTGTTGCCTCCCTGTCAGGTATTCTCTGATCTATTGCAGTGCCCTTCCTCTTATACGTGCCTGATCCTCTAGCTTCTGCACTAATCTCTTGTGAGGAACTGTGTCGAAGGCCTTCTTGCAGTCCAAGAAAATGCAGTCAACTCACTCCTCTCTCTCGTGTCTTACTTCTGTTACCTTGTCATAAAAGTCCAGAAGGTTTGTGACACAGGATTTGCCTTCCATGAATCCGTGCTGGTTGTCGTTTATAATCTTGTTCAGTTCCAGGTGCTCCACTACTCTCCTCCTAATAATCTTCTCCATGACTTTGCATACTATACACATCAGTGACACTGGTCTATAGTTTAGTGCCTAGTTTATGTCTCCTTTCTTAAAAATGGGGACTACATTTGCCGTCTTCCATACCTCAGGTAGTTGCCCAGTTTCAAGGGATGTGTTGAAAATTGTGGTTAGTGGCACACACAGCATCTCTGCTCCCTCTCTAAGGACCCACGGGGAGATGTCAGGTCCCACCGCCTTTGAGGTATCAAGGTCACTTAGCAGCTTCTTCACCTCCTCCTCAGTTGTGTGTATTTCATCCAACACTTGTTGGTATATCCCTTGTTGGTGTCCCCCTTTGTTCTGTCTTCCCAGAGTCCTTCCTGTCTCCAATGTAAATACTTCCTTAAATCTCGTGTTGAGTTCCTCACAAACCTCTTAATCGTTTCTTGTGAGTTCCCCACCTTCTTTCCTCAGCTTGATCACCTGGTCTTTGACTGTTGTCTTCCTCCTAATGTGGCTATACAACAGTTTCGGGTCAGACTTGACTTTCGATGCTATGTTGTTTTCGTACAACATAGCAACATGTGCATACTCGTTTCTGGCTCTTCGACTAATATTTCTATTCATGGGTCCTTTGCCTTCTGTACTTTTTCCATTCTCTAGTGCACTTAGTTTTTGCCTCCCTACACCTTCGGGTAAACCAAGGGCTCGTTCTGGTCTTCCCATTATTTCTGTTGCCCTTGGGAACAAACCTTTCCTCTGCTTCCTTGCATTTTGTTGTTACGTATTCCATCATTTCGTTTACTGACTTTCCTACCAATTCTCTTTCCCACTGAACCTCCTGCAGGAAGTTCCTCATACCTGTATAGTTTCCCTTTTATAGTTTGGCTTTTCCCATTCAACTCCTGTTACCCTCTCCACTTGTAACTACTATGTATTCAAAGCTCAGAACCACGTGATCGTGTGTGTGTGTGTGTGTGTGTGTGTGTGTGTGTGTGTGTGTGTGTGTGTGTTTTGCCTAGGTGCTCTGACTCACACACTTGTACCGTGTATTCACTCAGCTGAACTCACATAATACTTACATAGTTGTTTTCACAAAGTTGGGGTCACCGGTGATACTCTGGGCTTCTTGGCCCTCCCTTCAGTTAGGAATGGTCACATTAATTTCCGGGTATCGTGGTCCCCTGTCATACTTACTCTTAAAACTGTGTGTTAAATCTGTCTCCACCACTTCTTCATCCAGGTCATTTTACTTCTTAACTCATCCCCCCAACACACGCACGTACGTACGTAGGTATTTAGGTAGTGAGGAGCGTACAGAATCATCCACTGGAAGCATTGTTACGCAGGATAGATGAGTTGAGTGGGGTAAAAGATGGGATCAGAGTTGAATTTGCCTTTGAGGTCTGGGCAGAGATGCAGGAGGATGTAGAGGAAATAACTGATAAGTTGGAACGTTTGAGAAGAAATTGATCAAGCTTAAAGAGAGGAAGAAAAGAAAGAAAATTGATAGAGGAAATTGAAGCAAATAGAGTAGATGTGGGTAAGAGAGAGAGAGAGAGAAGGACGTTGACAATGAAACGAAGCTGCTAAAGCACGTGTTAAGGAGGCTAAACAATCAGTCAACTACAGACAAGAAAGAGAGAGACAAACAAACACAAGATCAATGAGAGGAGCAGCCAACGCAGGTTAGGAGGAAGAAAGTGAAAATGGTATATCGTTCAAAACAATTCACCTCTCGAGGTAGGTTCCTTGACGTTGGTGAGGGGCTCTTGATCTAGGCAATTGGATCTGTGCTCCAGTTCCCTGAATTGAGCCTGCATACCTTCCATCTCCCCCCCCCACAGACGCTCCCCCACAGTAATAATTATAATCTAAAGAATTCAAAATAGAGAGGAAAATTGTCATGGGACAAAAAGAACAGAATACGAGGCACAGAACAAGAAAATGAGGAGGAACAAGAAAATGAAGACCTGATAAAGATAATGAGAGCTGTGAGACAAGCAAAAGCAAAATTTTTTTTAGGTAGGTATTTAGGCATATGGAAAGATAAGGCTGCTGCAAATTTTGTTGATGGGGCCAGGAGCTAGGCACCTAGCAGTGAGAAGGAAATCGAAACTAAGGAAATTTCGCAAATTCGACACAATTTATAGGAAGGAAGACAGGAAGGAGGAGGAAGGGCAGAGAGGGAGAACAAAGCATCAGAAGAATGGAACAGGAAACAGGTCATTTATCTTGAAAGGGATGAAGGGAAAACTCTTAAGAGAAAACAGTCCAGGAAATACCACAACACTACAGAGTATCCTCGTCCAGTCTCGCCAGAAATGAAGTAAAAACAGAGTTTGTCCAGAGGGACAGACCGTGTGTGCTACTGTAATGGATCACCAACCAGTGGGAAGTTATGTAAGGAAGAGTAGGAGGGGAGATGGGTGATGATGTAGAGTGGGGAGGATGGGTGATGTAGAGTGGGGGAGGATGGGTGATGTAGAGTGGGGAGGATGAGTGATGTAGAGTGGGGAGGATGGGTGATGATGTAGAGTGGAGGAGGATGGGTGATGATGTAGAGGGGAGGATGGGTGATGATGTAGAGTGGGGAGGATGGGTGATGATGTAGAGTGGGGAGGATGGGTAATGATGTAGAGTGGGGAGGATGGTGATGTAGAGTGGGGAGGATGGGTGATGATGTAGAGTGGGGAGGATGGGTGATGATGTAGAGTGGGGAGGATGGGTGATGATGTAGAGTGGGGAGGATGGGTGATGATGTAGAGTGGGGAGGATGGGTGATGATGTAGAGTGGGGAGGATGGGTGATGATGTAGAGTGGGGAGGATGGTGATGATGTAGAGTGGGGAGGATGGGTGATGATGTAGAGTGGGGAGGATGGGTGATGATGTAGAGTGGGGAGGATGGGTGATGATGTAGAGTGGGGAGGATGGGTGATATGTAGAGTGGGGAGGATGGGTGATGATGTAGAGTGGAGAGGAGGATGGGTGATGATGTAGAGTGGGAGGATGGTGATGATAGAGTGGGAGGATGGGTGATGATGTAGAGTGGGGAGGATGGGTGATGATGTAGAGTGGAGGATGGGTGATGATGTAGAGTGGGGAGGATGGTGATGATGTAGAGTGGGGAGGATGGGTGATGTAGAGTGGGGAGGATGGGTGATGATGTAGAGTGGGGAGGATGGGTGATGATGTAGAGTGGGGAGGATGGGTGATGATGTAGAGTGGGGAGGATGGGTGATGATGAGAGTGGGGAGGGGATGGGTGATGATGTAGAGTGGGAGGATGGGTGATGATGTAGAGTGGGGAGGATGGTGATGAGGGAGTGGTGGGAGATGGGTGATGATGTGAGTGGGGAGGATGGGTGATGATGTAGAGTGGGGAGGATGGGTGATGATGTAGAGTGGGGAGGATGGGTGATGATGTAGAGTGGGGAGGATGGGTGATGATGTAGAGTGGGGAGGATGGGTGATGATGTAGAGTGGGGAGGATGGGTGATGATGTAGAGTGGGGGAGGATGGTGAGATGTGAGTGGGGAGGATGGTGATGATGTAGGTGGGGAGGATGGGTGATGATGTAGAGTGGGGAGGATGGGTGATGAGATGTAGAGTGGGGAGGATGGGTGATGATGTAGAGTGGGGAGGATGGGTGATGATGTAGAGTGGGGAGGATGGGTGATGATGTAGAGTGGGGAGGATGGGTGATGATGTAGAGTGGGGAGGATGGGTGATGATGTAGAGTGGGGAGGATGGGTGATGATGTAGAGTGGGGAGGATGGGTGATGTGAGTGGGAGGATGGTGATGATGAGTGGGGAGGATGGGTGATGATGTAGAGTGGGGAGGATGGGTGATGATGTAGAGTGGGGAGGATGGGTGATGATGTAGAGTGGGGAGGATGGGTGATGATGTAGAGTGGGGAGGATGGGTGATGATGTAGAGTGGGGAGGATGGGTGATGATGTAGAGTGGGGAGGATGGGTGATGATGTAGAGTGGGGAGGATGGGTGATGATGTAGAGTGGGGGAGGATGGGTGATGATGTAGAGTGGGGGAGGATGGGTGATGATGTAGAGTGGGGGAGGATGGGTGATGATGTAGAGTGGGGGAGGATGGGTGATGATGTAGAGTGGGGAGGATGGGTGATGATGTAGAGTGGGGAGGATGGGTGATGATGTAGAGTGGGGAGGATGGGTGATGATGTAGAGTGGGGAGGATGGGTGATGATGTAGAGTGGGGGATGGTGATGGGTGGAGATGGTGATGATAGAGTGGGGAGGATGGGTGATGATGTAGAGTGGGGAGGATGGGTGATGATGTAGAGTGGGGAGGATGGTGATGATGAGTGGGGAGGATGGGTGATGATGTGGTGGAGTTGAGGATGAGTAGGGAGGATAGGTGTATGGTGGAGTATCAGTGCCGGGTGTTGGGGATGACTGTTGGTGTAGCAGTGCCGGGTGTTGGGGATGACTGTTGGTGTAGCAGTGCCGGGTGTTGGGGATGACTGTTGGTGTAGCAGTGCCGGGTGTTGGGGATGACTGTTGGTGTAGCAGTGCCGGGTGTTGGGGATGACTGTTGGTGTAGCAGTGCCAAGTGTTGGGGATGACTGTGAGTGTAGCAGTGCCGGGTGTTGGGGATGACTGGGTGTAGCAGTGCCGGGTGTTGGGGATGACTGTGGGTGTAGCAGTGCCAGGTGTTGGGATGACTCTTGGTGTTGGGGATGACTGTGTGTTGGGGATGACTCTGGGTGTTGGGGATGACTGGGTGTTGGGGATGACTGGGTGTTGGGGATGACTCTGGGTGTTGGGGATGACTCTGGGTGTTGGGGATGACTCTGGGTGTTGGGGATGACTCTGGGTGTTGGGGATGACTCTGGGTGTTGGGGATGACTGGGTGTTGGATGACGGTGTTGGATGACTCTGGGTGTTGGGGATGACTCTGGGTGTTGGGATGACTCTGGGTGTTGGGGATGACTCTGGGTGTTGGGGATGACTCTGGGTGTTGGGGATGACTCTGGGTGTTGGGGATGACTCTGGGTGTTGGGGATGACTCTGGGTGTTGGGGATGACTCTGGGTGTTGGGGATGACTCTGGGTGTTGGGGATGACTCTGGGTGTTGGGGATGACTCTGGGTGTTGGGGATGACTCTGGGTGTTGGGGATGACTCTGGGTGTTGGGGATGACTCTGGGTGTTGGGGATGACTCTGGTTGTTGGGGATGACTCTGGGTGTTGGGGATGACTCTGGGTGGGGAATGTTTGTCTTCATTTTTTGACCAACCAACTCGCTTTTTATTTATGTATTTTATGTGAGTCCCTAACACAGGTGTTAGTGACTCGTGTGAGTCCCTAACACAGGTGTTAGTGACTCGTGTGAGTCCCTAACACAGGTGTTAGTGACTCATGTGAGTCCCTAACACAGGTGTTAGTGACTCGTGTGAGTCCCTAACACAGGTGTTAGTGACTCGTGTGAGTCCCTAACACAGGTGTTAGTGACTCGTGTGAGTCCCTAACACAGGTGTTAATGACACGTGAGTCCCTAACACAGGTGTTAGTGACTCATGTGAGTCCCTAACACAGGTGTTAGGGACCCGTGTGAGTCCCTGACAGGTGTTAGGGACTCATATTGTACATTACATTTAACTAAGATAATCCAGTAAAGTTGAGGAATGTAACTTATTTCCACTGGAATTCCTAATTTCCATTCAATATGCGGAGTATAGGTGAAGGGGATACCTGGAGGTATATTCCTGGATGTTTCGGGGGTCAGCGCCCCCCCCCTCGCGCCGGGTCCATGACCAGGCCTTGCGGTGGATCAGGACCTGATCAACCAGGCTGTTACCGCTGACCACACGCAAACTGACGTACGAACCACGGCCCGGTTGGTCAGGAACTGACTTTAGATGCGTGACCAGCAACCTCTTGAAGACAACCAGGTGTCTATAGTCACATATTAGTAACAAAAGCTATATTTTCTTGTCATAATCCATTACACGGGATGGGCTGCATATGACTATAATAATTATTATTACAATTATCATTATTATGAGATGAAATGTATCAGCTGGGAAACTTGAGTATTTCACTATGATGGGTTCAGTAGCTGTGACAGTTTTAATGTTGGTTATTTGTGTATGACGGTCGTATTGGCTTCTCTTCAGCTGGACTAGAATTACAATTACGTTGTGATCCCTGAGGATGGAGAGGGAGTGTAGGTGGTAGGGAGGGAGAAAACGAAGAGGACACATTGGAGGGAGGAAGGAGAATTTATGGAAATACAAATGTGGCTAAGAGGAAGAGCAAGGGAAGGATGAAAAAAAAAGAGAGAAAATGATAAAGGAAATAGGAGTGAGAATATGTGCTGTAGAATAAGAAAGAATATAGGGTAGTAATTGTTTAGTATTGATGATGAGAATGTTGGTAGGAGGTCGAGGTGGGTTGGGGACTGGAGCGAGGTGCTGTGCAGGATTGCATTCCTGCTCTTTTTTGTTCTCGTCTCTCTTGGGAGTGATGTTGGGGATGGCTGGAGAAGACTGCTATAACGACCTGGTTACTCTCTCACCACCTCCCCTTTTGTGTTCTGTCGTCTGACGTGCTCAGTATTGTGTTCTTGAGTGTGTGATATCAGATTAGGAGAATATTCTCGTAACTGAAGTAGTGTGTTCTGCCTTTGTGTCCAAGTATTGTGTGCCGGGAGAATTGTGTTTGTGTCGTCATAAGTGGCCTGAAGGTGTCACCATAACTGGTCTAAGTGTTCGTGTCACCATAACTTACTCTTGTTTCCAGCCACGAGGACCTCTGGCCACACTAGTACCCAGTTACCTCATCACATCCCACCATATCTTGTGATATTGGAAATACCTTTTTCCCCTGGCCTCTCTTATGATCTTATTAGTGAAAATGGAAGAGCAGGAATTTTGATCAAGTACCCTAAAATTCCTCGTTATAGATGAAACATAAATGTTAAGAGGCACGTAAGTTCCCCAGTCTTCTAATATCATGTTTATTTTTCCACTATAATCTACCTTGTCCATAATTACTATCGCATTTGCTTTATCTGAGCTTCGCTCACACCTCTACAACAACAATTGTCATCAAAGATTTGTTAAGTTATACCATGAATTAAGGAGAGATCCTGGACTTCACCTAACGAAACGGATAAAGCAAATGCGATAGTAATTATGGATAAGGTAGATTATAGTGGAAAAATAAACATGATCAAGAGCCTTTCCAGCATCAGGGCACCCTTCCCCCTCAACCTTCTATAAGCATAATCTCGTAATGTTATGTAAAATATTACTATAATAGTCCGATATTAAAAGTGTCAAAATAACACTTACATACTCCATTAACAACACCAACCTTCTGAGTAGCATATACCAGTCTTAAATTATGAGGCCCATCACTAGAGGCTTTCTAAAGTTATCTCAGGAACACCAGTTTGAACTATCATGTGTTTAACACTTGAACACAGGAGACCTGTCACTTGTTGTACCAACCTTCACCTGTCACTTGTTGTACCAACCTGCACCTGTCACTTGTTGTACCAACCTTCACCTGTCACTTGTTGTACCAACCTTCACCTGTCACTTGTTGTACCAACCTTCACCTGTCACTTGTTGTACCAACCTTCACCTGTCACTTGTTGTACCAACCTTCACCTGTCACTTGTTGTACCAACCTTCACCTGTCACTTGTTGTACCAACCTTCACCTGTCACTTGTTGTACCAACCTGCACCTGTCACTTGTACCAGCCTGCACCTGTCACTTGTTGTACCAACCTGCACCTGTCACTTGTACCAACCTGCACCTGTCACTTGTTGTACCAACCTTCACCTGTCACTTGTTGTACCAACCTTCACCTGTCACTTGTTGTACCAACTTTCACCTGTCACTTGTTGTACCAACTTTCACCTGTCACTTGTTGTACCAACCTTCACCTGTCACTTGTTGTACCAACTTCACCTGTCACTTGTTGTACCAACCTTCACCTGTCACTTGTTGTACCAACCTTCACCTGTCACTTGTTGTACCAACCTTCACCTGTCACTTGTTGTACCAACCTTCACCTGTCACTTGTTGTACCAACCTTCACCTGTCAGTTGTACCAACCTTCACCTGTCAGTTGTACCAACCTGCACCTGTCAGTTGTACCAACCTGCACCTGTCAGTTGTACCAACCTGCACCTGTCAGTTGTACCAACCTGCAAGTGTCAGTTGTACCAACCTTCACCTGTCAGTTGTACCAAACTTCACCTGTCACTTGTACCAACCTTCACCTGTCAGTTGTACCAACCTTCACCTGTCACTTGTACCAACCTTCACCTGTCACTTGTACCAACCTTCACCTGTCAGTGGTACCAACCGTCACCTGTCACTTGTACCAACCTTCACCTGTCAGTTGTACCAACCTTCACCTGTCAGTTGTACCAACCTTCCCCTGTCAGTTGTACCAACCTTCACCGGTCAGTTGTACCAACCTTCACCTGTCAGTTGTACCAACCTTCCCCTGTCAGTTGTACCAACCTTCACCGGTCAGTTGTACCAACCTTCACCTGTCAGTTGTACCAACCTTCACCTGTCAGTTGTACCAACCTTCACCTGTCAGTTGTACCAACCTTCACCTGTCAGTTGTACCAACCTTCACCTGTCAGTTGTACCAACCTTCACCTGTCAGTTGTACCAACCTTCACCTGTCAGTTGTACCAATCTTCACATGTCAGTTGTACCAACCTTCACCTGTCAGTTGTACCAACCTTCACCTGTCAGTTGTACCAACCTTCACCTGTCAGTTGTACCAACCTTCACCTGTCAGTTGTACCAACCTTCACCTGTCAGTTGTACCAACCTTCACCTGTCAGTTGTACCAACCTTCACCTGTCAGTTGTACCAACCTTCACCTGTCAGTTGTACCAACCTTCACCTACTAATATATGAAAACTTGAAGGTGATCGGGTAGAGTGTTGAGACGTTATAAAGTTGTAGAGAACACTGTAGCTCACAGTGTGGCCAGGCTCACAGTGTGGCCAGGCTCACAGTGTGACCAGGCTCACAGTGTGGCGAGGCTCACAGTGTGGCCAGGCTCACAGTGTGGCCAGGCTCACAGTGTGGCCAGGCTCACAGTGTGGCGAGGCTCACAGTGTGGCCAGGCTCACAGTGTGGCCAGGCTCACAGTGTGGCCAGGCTCACAGTGTGGCCAGGCTCACAGTGTGGCCAGGCTCACAGTGTGGCCAGGCTCACAGTGTGGCCAGGCTCACTAACTTTAATCCTTCACTAAACTCCTGAAAATTAAAAACGAAAAACTCTATAAAAATGCAAATTTTCAACATTTCTGAATGTTGTGTTTGCAGTTGTATTTTATTTAAAACTCTCTACAATCGTCTAATAAAACAATATTTTATTTTTATGTTTGTTAAGAAAGTCCAGTTTGACTGAAGAATCTATAAGTTAGCAAAGTGTCACGTGCAGAGACGAAATTCAGTAATAAAAAATACTTTCAACCAGAAAGTTCACTCTAGCTATTACATGCAAACTAATTTATTTAATATTTAAAAAAGTCAGTGAAAATGGAGGTTTCTTTTAATGAACCTTATCAAGACTGAAAGTTTGAAGCCTATCAGAAAAGGCATTCTCCGGTATTTGATCTGAATCCAACGGTTCCAAAAAAATTTACGTTTCATTAAAATTTCAAATTTCAAATTCCTTCGTAAGGAATTCGTCAGCATTAGTAGTTTGAAACCAATAAGGTAAGGCACTGTTTAGTAATTGAATAGAAATCAATATCACTATTTTAAAAGAGTTGTTAAGCTGGGACTTTTGGAGCCCAATAACAAAGTGAACCTTGGTTTCTGGGAAACACATTGGGGCTGAAAATTTGATGCCGATTAGAAGAGGCATTCTCCAGTTATCAGGGATGCCAACCATTTCAAGTTTTATATAAAAAAAATAGTGTATGGACAAATTTGTCCGCATATAAATCAGCCTCAGTGGGCGCCATCCTGGCCATAAGATGCATCAACCAGTATATATTGAAGCCGTGCTGAAGAAGAGGTACACTCAAATATTATTGAACGAAATTTAATGGGAATAAAAAATCTCACTATTATTGTGTCTCTTATCGTGTTAGTGGCACCCCTGCTTTTCATTGGGGGAATGTTGCATCTCCTGCCGAGTCTTTTGCTTTCATAGGGAGTGATTTTCGTGTGTATAAGTGTATATAATCATGTATCTCTCTCCCCTATGTTCTAGGGAGTACAGGTTGAGAAACTTCAAGCGTTCCCAGTAATTGAGGTGGTTTATTGCAGTTATGTGTGCCGTGAAGGTTCTCTGTATATTTTCTAGGTCAACAGTTTCATCTGTCTTGAAAGGTGCTGTTAGTGCTGGAGAGTGTCATCATGGGCCTGGCATCCCTAGTTTTGAAGGTTCTCATTATCCATCCTGTCATTTTTCTAGCAAATGTGATTGATACACTGTTATGGTCTTTGAATTTGAGGTCCTCTGACATGATCACTCCCAGATCTTTTACATTAGTTTTTCGCTCTATTGTGTGGTTGGAATTTGTTTTATACTCCGATATAGTTTTAATTTCCTCACGTTTTCCATATCGGAGTAATTGAAATTTCTCTTCTTTGAACTTCATATTGTTTTCTGCAGCCCATTGATGTCCGCCTGGAGTCTTGCAGTGTCTTCAGTGGTGGACACTGTTATGCAAATTCGGGTGTCATCTGCAAAGGAAGACACGGCACTGTGGCTAATATCCCTTTCTATGTCAGATATGAGGATGAGGAACAGGATGGGAGTGAGTACTGTGCCTTGTGGAACAGATGTTTTCACCGTAACCGCCTCAGACTTTTCTCTGTTTACTACTACTCTTTGTGTTCTATTTGTTAGGAAATTATAGATCCATTTACCAACTTTTCCTGTTATCCCTTTATCACACATTTTGTGTGCTATCACACCATGGTCACACTTGTCGAAGGCTTTTGCAAAGTCTGTGTATACTACTATTAGTCTAGAGCATTTAGGACCTTGTCATAGTGGTCCAGTAGTTGGGACAGGCAGAAGCGACCTGCTCTAAACCCATGTTGCCCTGGGTTGTGTAACTGATGGGTATCTAGATGGGTGGCGATCTTGCCGGTTAGAACCCTTTCAAAGATTATTATGATATGGGATGTTAGCGCTATCGGTCTGTAGTTCTTTGCTATTACTTTGCTGCCGCCTTTGTGGAGTGGGGCTATGTCTGTTGTTTTTAACAGCTGTGTGACGACCCGTGTTCATGCTTCCTCTCCATAGAATGCTTAAAGCACGTGATAGGGGCTTCTTGCAGTTCGTGATGAACACGGAGTTCCATGAGTCTGGGCCTGGGGCAGAGTGCATGGTCATGTCATGGCCTTTTCGGAGTCATGTGGTGTTAGGATAATATCAGATAAGTTTGAATCTACCAAATTCTGAGTCTCGGTCATAAAAAAATTCATATAGGTCTTCGACTCTCAGTCTGGTTAGCGGCTCGCTAAAAACTGAATCATATTGGGACTTGAGTAGCTCACTCATTTCCTTGGTGTCATCTGTGTAGGACCCATCTCGTCTAAGTAGGGGCCCAATACTGGTTGTTGTTCTCGACTTAGATTTGGCATAAGAAAAGAAATATTTTGGGTTTCTTTCAATTTCATTTATGGCTTTTAGTTCTTCCCGCGTTTCTTGTCTCCTATAAGATTCCTTTAGCTTAAATTCGATGTTTGCTGTTTCTCTGACTATTGCCTCCCTTCGTATTACAGATATATTGGCATCTTTCAGCCACTCTGTGATTCTTCGCCTGTATAGAGAGCGACTCTCTCTTTCTAGTTTACATCTTCTCGTTCTTTTCCTTAAAGGATATCTTCCCAGTTTATATAATTTAGGACCTGGTTGACTTGGTCCCACCTTATGCTTTGCTTCATTCCTTAATTCTATATCATTCCTCATTCTTTTAAGCTTTGCTTCATTCCTGATAATGTTGTCAGAGTGTAGTGGTCAGGTCACTGAAGGTCAGGTGGTGACTTTACGATATTTTTTAGTTTGTTTCTTAAAAGATACTTTAATTACAGTTTCTTAAAAGATACTTTAATTACAGACCAGGCCTCGTGTACCTCCCGCTCTCTCTCTCTCTCTCTCTCTCTCTCTCTCTCTCTCATCTTCTCTCTGCTCCCTCTCTCTTCCCTCTCTCTCTCTCTGCTCCTCTCTCAGTTCCTCTCTCCCTCCCTAGCTTCCCCCTCTCCTAGCTTCCCTCTTCCCTCCTCTCTAGCTTCCCTCTCTTTCCCCTATGTAGCTTCCTTCTCTCCTCCCTCGCTCCTATAGTTCCAGTTCCTCCTCCCTCTCTCCTACAGTTTCTCTTCCCTCCCTCCTACAGCTCCTCCTCTTCCCTCTCTCCTACAGCTCCTCCTCTTCCCTCTCTCCTACAGCTCCTCCTCCTCCCTCTCTCCTACACCTCCTCTCCCTCCTCTCTCCTACAGCTCCTCCTCTCCTCCCTCTCTCCTACAGCTCCTTCCCTCTTCTCTACAGCTCCTCACTCCTCTCTCCTACAGGTCCTCTCCCCCTCCCTCCTCAGCTCCTCCCTTTCCCTCTCTCCTACAGCTCCTCCTTCTCCTCCCTCTCTCCTACAGCTCCTCTTCCCTCTCTTCTACAGCTCCTCCTCCTCCCTCTCTCCTACAGGTCCTCCTCCTCCTCCCTCCTACAGCTCCTCCTTCCCTCTCTCCTACAGCTCCTCTCCTCCCTCTCTCCTACAGCTCCTCCTCCTCTCCCTACAGCTCCTCCTCCTCTCTCCTACAGCTCCCCCTCCTCTCCTACAGCTCCTCCTCTCTCCTACAGCTCCTCCTCCCTCTCTCCTACAGCTCCTCCTCTCCCTCTCTCCTACAGCTCCTCCTCCCTCTCTCCTACAGCTCCTCTCTCCTCTCTCCTACAGCTCCTCCTCCCTCTCTCCTACAGCTCCTCCTCCCTCTCTCCTACAGCTCCTCCTCCCTCTCTCTACAGCTCCTCCTCCTCTCCTGCTCCTCCTCCTCTCCCTCTCTCCTAAGTCTCTTCCCTTGTCTGAAGCTCCTCCTTCCCTCCCCTGCATCCCTCCCCCCCTCTCTCCTCCCACTCCTCTTCCTCACCCTCCTCCCTCTCTCTCGCCTCCTCCCTCATCTATTCCCTGCAGCCTCCCCATCTTCCCTGTTATCTGGTGCATCTTTCCCCTCCCTGCTCTCCCCGCCTCTGGTTTCCAGCTTGTGTGTACACTGGAGGTGTGTGCTGGCTTGTGTGTACACTGGAGGTGTGTGCTGGCTTGTGTGTACACTGGAGGTGTGTGCTGGCTTGTGTGTACACTGGAGGTGTGTGCTGGCTTGTGTGTACACTGGAGGTGTGTGCTGGCTTGTGTGTACACTGGAGGTGTGTGCTGGCTTGTGTGTACACTGGAGGTGTGTGCTGGCTTGTGTGTACACTGGAGGTGTGTGCTGGCTTGTGTGTACACTGGAGGTGTGTGCTGGCTTGTGTGTACACTGGAGGTGTGTGCTGGCTTGTGTGTACACTGGAGGTGTGTGCTGGGTCCCAATGTCGCTCTGCCAACCTTGGGATCTACCTCTTATTGCCACATTTCTCTCTGTAGAATTTTGTCAGGTCTTGCACGAAACATTGTCTCAGAGCGACATGTCGCTACCTGTCGCAATTAAAGCTTGTTCCGTATGTGTGTGTTTGTGTTTACTCACCTATTTGTGGTTGCAGGGGTTGAGTCATAACTCCTGGCCCCGCCTCTTCACCAGTCGCTACTAGGTTCACTCTCTCCCCCTGCGCCATGAGCTTTATCATACATCTTCTTAAAGCTATGTATGGTACCTGCCTCCGCTACATCACTCTCCAGGCTATTCCACTTCCTGACAACTCTGTGACTGAATAAATACTTCTTAACATCCCTGTGTCTCATCTGAGTCTTCAGCTTCCAGTTGTGACCCCTTGTTGCTGTGTCCCATCTCTGGAACATCCTGCCTCTGTCCACCTTGTCAATTCCTCTCAGTATTTTATACGTCGTTATTATGCCCCTTTTCCCTCTCTCTCCTGTCCTCTAGTTCGTCAGGTCGATTTTCCTCAACCTCTCCTCGTAGAACATACCCCTTGGCTCTGGGATTAGTTTTGTTGCAAACCTTTGTACTCTCTTTATTTCTTGACGTGCTTGACCAGATGTGGGTTTCAAACTGGTGCTGCATACTCCAGTATGGACCTGACGTACACTGTGTACAGAGTCCTGAACGATTCCTTACTGAGGTGTCGGAATGCTATTTTTAAGTTTGCTAGTCACCAATATGCTGCAGCAGTTGGTTGATGTGCGCCTCAGGAGATGTGCTCGGTATTATGCTCACCCCAAGATCCTTTTCATGAGTGAGGTTTGCAGTCTTTGGCCCCTCTAGACCGTACTTTGTTTGCGGTCTCTTCTTACTATGTGTATATACTTATCTGTATGTGGTGCATGGGTCGAGAATCGAACCCGGGTTATTTGCTTTAAAGGTACCTATTCTCACCACTGTACCCCCACACACATACGCAGCAGGGCCAGGAGCTGTGTGTTAGCTCAACAGAATGGCTCCTGCTCCTGCTCGACACAGTATTAGGCCAACATTCACGAAAGAAGGAAATCACTCACAATACTCGCAGACAATGAAAAAAAGAGAAGTCACTCTGAATCATTGGGTTATCCAAGGATAAATCTACATAAATCACTACATGTGTCTATATCAGGCGTTAATCTACCAGGGGGCCTGGTGTGGGAGCGGGCCGCGGGGGCGTTGACCCTCCCTCCCTCCGGGGGCGTTGACCCTCCCTCCCTCAGGGGGCGTTGACCCTTCCCTCCCTACGGGGGCGTTGACCCCTCCCTCCCTCCCTCCGGGGGCGTTGACCCCTCCCTCCCTATGCAGAACAAGCCACATGGGAATGAAAACCTTTAGCTCAAGATCTTTCGCACTCTCGTTCGTCGTCAGGAGCTATGCAGTGTTGCAAGACAGCAACAGGTATGAGGGAACATTCTGTGAGGCAAGGCAGGTGCCAGTGGCAGCACATATGGGTTGCCACTGACACCTGCCAGTGTTGTGTTAGTCACCATCGTTGGTGTTTCTGGAATTTAATGAGAAGACGAGGCGTCCACCGGGACGAACTGATTGATGAAGCGCCAGGTGGGCGAAACATGACGATACTTCGTCTCAGTACTCGTCATCAACTGTATATTGTGTCTCATCCACACACACACTTGTGGGTAATATTGTGTCTCATCCACACACACTTGTGGGTAATATTGTGTCTCATCCACACACACTTGTGGGTAATATTGTGTCTCATCCACACACACTTGTGGGTAATATTGTGTCTCATCCACACACACTTGTGGGTAATATTGTGTCTCATCCACACACACTTGTGGGTAATATTGTGTCTCATCCACACACACTTGTGGGTAATATTGTGTCTCATCCACACACACTTGGTGCCATTAAGACACAAGTTTTATCCTGTAAATTTCCTAATTGAGCTTCATAGCTTAGTGGTAGAACGTTGGGCCTCCCTCCTCTCCTTCCTTCCTTCCTTTCCCTCTCCTACTGACCTTTATCTTCCTGCGACCGTTTTTTTCACCTCTCTGCTTCACGTCCTCACCTTCCTTACCCCTTCCTCCTACCTTCTTCCTCCTTCCCTCAACTAGAGTAAGTGTTTTTACTCTGGGCAGCGCCGGCAACACAATCACCAGCAGGAAATAAATTGCCTCTGGGCACCTGCTTGCCCACGGACAAATTATTCTCTACACCAGCCCTTCCTCTTCTCTTGTATATTCAATACAAATGTAAAATAACGGGGTTTAAAGCCAATCGACTACACTAGTGTCACGTAACATTTTCACCACCAGACAAGAATACTTTATTACTTATAATAAGTAGAATAGGGATCAACGTAAACGTTCAACACACACACACAGTCAGTGACTAGACCATCAGTGACTCGATCATAAATAACTAGATAATCAGTAACTAGACCAGTAACTAGACCAATAACTAGACCATTAATAACGAGACTAATAACTAGATCATCAATAACTAGAACATCAGTTGGAAAAAATATCTGTAGGAAATGTCTGTCAGTATTGAGTATTTTGATTTATTTAAAAAAAATGTTGAAACCATCACATTGTCTTGTAGTGACGACATATTGATAATTCGCTTTTAGGTAAAGCTTAATATTTCTATGTTTATTTATTATGTTTGTTACCCTGTTAATGTCTTGTGTATGGAAGGATTGGTGAGTGTATGTGAGGTCTGCAGCAGCTCTGTCTGCTTAGTCTTGCTTTCTGAAGTCTTGTTTCTCTCTGGGTTCACTCTGTTATTTTTTATACATGGTAAACATTTTCGCGTGTCCTTTTATTTGTAATGCGTTAGTCTCATTGACACACACTATTACTAACACTGGTGTAGTCTAGTGGCCTGCACACCTGGTTGTAGCACGTTAACCAAGGTAGAAATGAGGAACGAGCAAAAGGCAGCAGAGACTAAATACTTATACGTCCTTCACCAAACAGCAAACAATATGTACAATGTATACAGAGGATATGTACAGAAAGGCTAATTGTGAGCAAGAGACACAGTGAGAACCGCATTGGACCAGACTGGGAGGTAAGTCTGCCAATCTTGATTCACGAGTGTACCACATCGCTTCACGCCTTTAGTGGGCTTGTCATTGGCTGGTTCAACCAAGGTGCTACTATAACGAGGGGGCCCCTACTCATACCCTTAGCACCTATTTCGGTGGTGTGTGACATACGCCAAATAAAATGTAGTGTACTCTTAGCTTGCCACACACTGTCAGTCGTTCTGAGTTTCCACTGTTTATCTGCCTTCACTGGGCACTGTTGATTCACACAACAGCCACAACCTCATTGCCCCGTACAAAGCAAATCAGCCAAAGCTGGACGTGCACTCCAGATCCAGATGATGATGACACTAATATTACTGTTGTTAATGTTAAAAACAAGATTTGTCAAGAAATAAAAGTTAGTCTTGAGGGAGACATCAGCATCCACACGTCTGAATTATGAAAATGTTTCAAAGTATGTTTGTATCACTGTCCTTAATCTCTTCATCCACCTGTCACCATAACTACATAACACTGCCTGCCTGTCTTCCTGATAGGCAACATAATAACGTCAGGATCATCAAACTATGAAACTCCACTGTAGATTAGATTGGGTGTCTTTCTATGAAAATTCAAAGATAAATATTTAAAACTATCAGGCCTATCTCAGGCCATTCTTTACCTGTGTTCGTAATAAGGCACATAAGTTCCCCCTTCAGACCTCTGCAGCACAGTTGTCCTCAAAGATTTGTTAAGTTATACTATGAACTAAAGAAAAATCCTAGAGAAAGCAAATGCGATAGTAAATATGGACAAGGTAGATTATAGTGGAAAAATTAACAGGTTTAAAAGACTTACATGCCCCTTAAAATGTCAAGACCAATAATGATGCTGTAATGAGTGCTAGCGCACTCGGCTCACACAATGAGGTCCGGGGGTCAATCCCCGGTACGGCTGGAAAACATTAGGTCGTGTATACATAAAACACCTGCTGTCCCTCTTCACCCATCAGTAAAATGGGTACCTGGGTGTCAGTCGACTGGTGTGGGTCGCATCCTGGACAAAAGTGACCTAATTTGCCAGAAAATCTCTGCATAACAAGCGGCTTTCTATATAGTAGTATGTCATTGATGTCAGCTAGGACTGTATACCTTGTACTTGTAGAAATAAAGATTATTATTATTATCATGAAGATGTAAACAGTATGGTGGTGCAGCAAGCTGTACATGTTGCAGTCAGTGAGCAGAAATGCATCACTGTTATTGCAGATGATATTCTGACTTACGGAATCCCTGCCAAGA
>WNWK01008313.1:0-60000 GCA_009830355.1 Cherax destructor | reverse complement strand
CCTCCCCTCCCCCTCTCCTCTCCCCATCCCTCCCTCCTCTCCTCTCCTCTCCCCATCCCTCCCTCCTCTCCTCTCCTCTCCCATCCCACCCCTCCTCTCCTCTCCCCCTCCCTCCTTATCTCCTCTCCCTCCCTCCCTCTCAATTATCCCTGCCTACCTTCTATCTTCTTCCTTCTCTCCCTCTTATCCGTTCGTCCCTCCTTCTTCCGTCTTATCTGCTTCCTCCTTCTTTTCTCCTATCTCTACTTCTCTCTCTCTTCTCTCTCTCTCTCTCTCTCCCTCCTCTCTCGTCCCTTTATTCCCCTCTTCCCTCTTCATTCTCCTCCCTCTCACCACCTCTTCCCACTCCCAACACTTCCCTCCCTCCAGTCCCCTCCTCTCTCTCTCCCTCCCTGCCTCCCTCTCCCACCACTCCCCTCCTCCCTCTCCCTCCCCCTCCACGCCCCATTATACTGACCTGGAGTTTAAGGATATTTACAACTTAGACAAGAAGCCAGTACTAAACTTAGCTCCACAAGGTGTACATGAGGTGTACACAGGTATACATGAGGTGTACACAGGTATACATGAGGTGTATTGTATAAACATATCAACTATACACCTTATGTACACTAGTGTACACCTTACGTAGACTATACACCTTATGTACACTGGTGTACACCTTGTGTACATTAGTGGTACCCACAGCCTCGGAGAAGTGAATGAAAAGACTTGAAGGATCAATTGTCTTGGTGAAGTCACTTGAACATTATATTATGTCCGCAATGCACAGCATATTAGGGGCTTTTGACATGTACATCTCATCAATAACCATATATCTTGTCTCCCCAACCATGTATCATTGTACCATGTCTCAATAAAGTATTATTATTATTATTATTATTACACTCGCCCTGCCACCCCGTCCGTGCCACCCCGTCCCTGCCACCCCGTCCCTGCCACCCCGTCCCTGCCACCCCGTCCGTGCCACCCCGTCTCTTTGTTCACCAACACGTGTATTTTATTACATAATATATTACACAAGGCTTAAACGATACATTGATGGCATAAACACTACATCAGGTTTCAGGGATACATTTTAAGTACATATTGCTACATGTCTGTCAAAGATTACACTGTAGCTGAGATACAGCAGGCAGTGTTTGCCATCCTAATGACGCTGAGTATACCTGGAGAGGGTTCCGGGGGTCAACGCCCCCGCGGCTCGGTCTGTGACCAGGCTTAGTGGTGGATCAGGGTCTGATCAATCAGGTTGTCACTGTTGGCCGCACAAAAACTGACGTACGAACCACAGCCCGGCTGGTCAGGTACTGACTTTAGGTGCCTGTCCAGTGCCTTGAAGACAGCCAGGTGTCTATTGGTAATCCCCCTTATGTATCCTGGATGGCAGTTGAACAGTCTTGGGCCCTGACACTTATTGTGTTGTCTGTTATCGTGCTAGTGGCACCCCTGCTTTACATTGGGAGATGTTGCATCGTCTGCCGAGTCTTTTGCTTTCATAGGGAGTGATTTTCGTGTGCAAGTTTGGTACTAATCCCTCTAGGATTTTTCCAAGTGTATATAATTATGTATCTCTCCCGCCTGCGGTCTAGGGAGTACAGGTTGAGGTGTTTTATCGCAGTTATGTGTTCCGTGAAGGTTCTCTGTACATTTTCTGGGTTAGCAATTTCACCTGCCTTGAAAAGTGCTGTTAGTGTGCAGCAATATTCCAGCCTAGATAGAATACGCGATCTGGAGAGTGTCATCATGGGCTTGGCATCCCTAGTTTTGAAGGTTCTCATTATCCATCCTGTCATTTTTCTAGCAAATGTGATTGATACACTGTTATGGTCTTTGAATTTGAGGTCCTCTGACATGATCACTCCCAGGTCATTTACATTAGTTTTTCGCTCTATTGTGTGGTTGGAATTTGTTTTATACTCCGATATAGTTTTAATTTCCTCACGTTTTCCATATCTGAGTAATTGAAATTTCTCTTCCTTGAACTTCATATTGTTTTCTGCAGCCCATTTAAAGATTTGGTTGATGTCCGCCTGGAGTCTTGTGGTGTCTTCAGTGGAGGACACTGTCATGCAAATTCGGGTGTCATCTGCAAAGGAAGACACGGCACTGTGGCTAATATCCCTTTCTATGTCAGATATGAGGATGAGGAACAAGATGGGAGCGAGTACTGTGCCTTGTGGAACAGATGTTTTCACCGTAGCCGCCTCAGACTTTACTCTGTTTACTACTACTCTTTGTGTTCTATTTGTTAGGAAATTATAGATCCATCTACCAACTTTTCCTGTTATTCCTTTATCACACATTTTGTGTGCTATCACACGATGGTCACACTTGTCGAAAACTTTTTCAAAATCTGTGTATATTACATCTGCATTCTGTTTGTCTTCTAGAGCATCTAGGACCTTGTCATAGTGGTCCAGTAGTTGGGACAGGCAGGAGCGACCTGCTCTAAACCCATGAAGCTAACTTATAAGACTGAGCTTGACTCTTCATCATTACTGATTCTTTGTGATCACTGAAGGATCTTGCTCACAGAATGGCTAACAACATGTTCATTGCAGAAGCCAGGTATAGATACTCAAAAAATCCGGAAAAAATTAATTAATGTACAATTGTTATGACTCCCATCACATATTGCGTTACTCCATGATAAAGTTTATATGTTAGCCAAGAAAAGTACCCTGACGAATAATGTAGAATATAACTTTGGTGTATCTGTGCTAACATCAGGAATAATATTAGGAGAGAAGTAAATATTGAAAGTGAATGTTATAGGAATGCAGTTAGAAGCCTGAGTATACCTGGAGAGAGTTTCAGGGGTCAATGCCCCCGCGGCCCGGTCTGTGACCAGGCCTCATGTTGGATCAGAGCCTGATCAACCAGGCTGTTACTGCTGGCCGCACGCAGTCCAACGTACGAACCACAGCCTGGCTGGTCAGGTACCGACTTTAGGTGCCTGTCCAGTGCCTGCTTGAAGACAGCCAGGGGTTTGTTAGTAATCCCCCTGATGTATGCTGGGAGGCAGTTGAACAGTCTTGGGCCCCTGACACTTATTGTGTTGTCTCTCAACGTGCTAGTGGCACCCCTGCTTTTCATTGGGGGGATGTTACATCGCCTGCCGAGTCTTTTGCTTTCGTAGGGAGTGACTCTCGTGTGCAAGTTTGGTACTAATCCCTCGAGAATTTTCCACGTGTATATAATTATGTATCTCTCCCGCCTGCGTTCTAGGGAGTACAGGTTTAGGAACTTAGAGCGTTCCCAGTAATTGAGGTGGTTTATTGCAGTTATGTGTGCCGTGAAGGTTCTTTGCACATTTTCTAGGTCAGCAATTTCACCTGCCTTGAAAGGTGCAGTTAGTGTGCAGCAATATTCCAGCCTAGATAGAACAAGTGACCTGAAAAGTGTCAACATGGGCTTGGTATCCCTGGTTTTGAATGTTCTCATTATCCATCCTGTCATTTTTCTAGCAGATGCGATTGCTACGGTGTTATGGTCCTTGAAGGAGAGATCCTCTGACATGATCACTCCCAGGTCTTTGACATTAGTTTTTCGCTCTATTGTGTGGTTGGAATTTGTTTTGTACTCCGATGAGATTTTAATTTCTTCACGTTTTCCATATCTGAGTAATTGAAATTTCTCATCATTGAACTTTATATTGTTTTCTGCAGCCCATTTAAAGATTTGGTTTATGTCTGCTTGGAGTCTTGCAGTGTCTTCAACGGTGGACACTGTCATACAGATTCGGGTGTCATCTGCAAAGGAAGACACGGCACTGTGGCTTATATCCCTGTCTATGTAGATCTATAACCCACTGTGATTACTTGAACGTATATAAGTACGTTTATGGAGCAACTTACAATGTGAACAGTGGTGGCCAGTGGCCAGGGTTAGGCGAGGTGAAGGGATAAACCCATTGTTGGTTATTTAGATGTGGAGTCATAGAGGTTGAAACTTCCTCCACTTATTACGACTCAGTGTGAGGTAAACAACCTAGACTGCATGTATCAGTGTGTCAGGTTGTGATGTAAACAACCTAGACTGCATGTATCAGTGTGTCAGGCTGATGTAAACAACCTAGACTGCATGTATCAGTGTGTCAGGCTGATGTAAACAACCTAGACTGCATGTATCAGTGTGTCAGGCTGATGTAAACAACCTAGACTGCATGTATCAGTGTGTCAGGCTGATGTATCAACCTAGACTGCATGTATCAGTGTGTCAGGCTGTGAGGTAAACAACCTAGACTGCATGTATCAGTGTGTCAGGCTGATGTAAACAACCTAGACTGCATGTATCAGTGTGTCAGGCTGATGTATCAACCTAGACTGCATATATCAGTGTGTCAGGCTAAGGTAAACAACCTAGACTGCATGTATCAGTGTGTCAGGCTGAGGTAAACAACCTAGACTGCATGTATCAGTGTGTCAGGCTGAGGTAAACAATCTAGACTGCATGTATCAGTGTGTCAGGCTGAGGTAAACAACCTAGACTGCATGTATCAGTGTGTCAGGCTATGAGGTAAACAACCTAGACTGCATGTATCAGTGTGTCAGGCTGATGTATCAACCTAGACTGCATATATCAGTGTGTCAGGCTAAGGTAAACAACCTAGACTGCATGTATCAGTGTGTCAGGCTGAGGTAAACAACCTAGACTGCATGTATCAGTGTGTCAGGCTGAGGTAAACAACCTAGACTGCATGTATCAGTGTGTCAGGCTATGAGGTAAACAGAAGCTACACTTGTTACATCACACAGTAAGTTAAGTGTACACTGAGTGTAGATAAAATAAGATTTACTTTGGGTGTTTACGAGACAGAAAAAAACCATTATCACTCTTGCTAGAGTGCCAGATGTTTAATAGCTTTGTGTCAGTTACTAATTCTTTCATTACCACTACACTCTCTAATATTACTCCTTTCACTAGTACCGCTATTACTACTACCACTGCTGTTGACATTACTACTAATACTACTGCTACTACTGATTCTTTCCCCTAATACTGCTAATTATACTACTGCTACTGCTGCTGTTAATTTTACTACTCCACTGCTAATTGTACTATACTAATTGTACTAATTTACTTCGAATGCTACTGCTAATTCTACCACTACTGCAAATTCTACTGCTACTACTAATTCTACCACTACTGCAAATTCTACTGCTACTACTACTACTACTACTACTACTACTACTACTACTACTACTACTAATAATAATAATAATAATAATACTCCTCCTCGTGTCCTGTGTTCTGACCTTCTCTACTTTTGTCTCGCTCAGTTGTGACTTTAGAATGATCCAGGACGGGCCATAACTCCGTCATGAGGTTCCACTCCTTAGTGTTGGTTACTTGTGAATTGTTTCCTAATTATGAGAGGAGGGAAGTAGTTGTCCACTAACCTACTACCTACCACAGCCCGGCTTGAATTAGATCATCAGTATTCAGTGTTTTGTACCAGTACTTCATGTTCCTTGTTTTAAACAGAGGTTTAGATACATCTTTGTGTGGATGGGGCCGCCTTAGTGACCAGCCCTGAAGTTGACCTTTGCTAATTTGTAGAATGATTTTGTTCTTCAAGAATGAAGGTCTTAACTGACGTGACTAAGAGCCAGGGTGCCTCTAGGGGCCTCGGTTTTTTTTAGGAGTCTTTTTTGACGTTAATAGGTTAACGTGATTTTTAACTTATCTTGGTTACTTTAATTTGGCATGATAATAATTAGTTTGTTTTAGCATGTTAGTACTTTATATTGTTTGTTAATTTTACCTTGGATGTTAACACGTGTGTTGTAGTTGTTTACTGCTACGACCACTGACTGATCACTCTGGTCACAGTATTCTTAATATCTCACTACTGCTCACCTGGCACTCCCACACCTGGTACTCTCACACCTGGCACTCTCACTCCTGGCACTCCCACTCCTAGCACTCCCACACCTGGCACTCCCATACCTGGCGCTCCCACACCTGGCACTCCCACATCTGGCACTCCCACTCCTGGCACTCCCACACCTGGCACTCCCACATCTGGCACTCCCACACCTGGCACTCCCACTCCTGGCACTCCCACACCTGGCACTCCCACACCTGGCACTCCCACACCTAGCACTCCCACACCTGGCACTCCCACTCCTTGCACTCCCACACCTGGCACTCCCACACCTGGCACTCCCACACCTGGCACTCCCACACCTGGCACTCGTCATCTCACAGTGACAAAATTGTGCAGACTTGACAATGCTGATTCGTCACCCCCACTGATGTCTTTTCCCCACACACCTCTTACATTAATAAGTTGTAACCAATTGTATAACAGTAACCCTCCCCGACACCTACATTAATAAGTTATAACAACAGTAACCCTCCCCGACACCTACATTAATAAGTTATAACAACAGTAACCCCCCCGACACCTACATTAATAAGTTATAACAACAGTAACCCCTCCCCGACACCTACATTAATAAGTTATAACAACATTAACCTCCCCCGACACCTACATTAATAAGTTATAACAACATTAACCCTCCCGACACCTACATTAATAAGTTATAACAACAGTAACCCTCCCCGACACCTACATTAATAAGTTATAACAACAGTAACCCCTCCCCGACACCTACATTAATAAGTTATAACAACAGTAACCCCTCCCCGACACCTACATTAATAAGTTATAACAACAGTAACCCTCCCCGACACCTACATTAATAAGTTATAACAACAGTAACCCTCCCCGACACCTACATTAATAAGTTATAACAACAGTAACCCCTCCCCGACACCTACATTAATAAGTTATAACAACAGTAACCCTCCCCGACACCTACATTAATAAGTTATAACAACAGTAACCCTCCCCGACACCTACATTAATAAGTTATAACAACAGTAACCCTCCCCGACACCTACATTAATAAGTTATAACAACAGTAACCCTCCCCGACACCTACATTAATAAGTTATAACAACAGTAACCCCTCCCCGACACCTACATTAATAAGTTATAACAACAGTAACCCCTCCCCGACACCTACATTAATAAGTTATAACAACAGTAACCCCTCCCCGACACTACATTAATAAGTTATAACAACAGTAACCCCTCCCCGACATCTACATTAATAAGTTAGAACAACAGTAACCCTCCCCGACACCTACATTAATAAGTTATAACAACAGTAACCCCTCCCCGACACCTACATTAATAAGTTATAACAACAGTAACCCCTCCCCGACACCTACATTAATAAGTTATAACAACAGTAACCCCTCCCCGACACCTACATTAATAAGTTATAACAACAGTAACCCTCCCCCGACACCTACATTAATAAGTTATAACAACAGTAACCCCTCCCCGACACCTACATTAATAAGTTATAACAACAGTAACCCTCCCCGACACCTACATTAATAAGTTATAACAACAGTAACCCCTCCCCGACACCTACATTAATAAGTTAGAACAACAGTAACCCCTCCCCGACACTACATTAATAAGTTAGAACAACAGTAACCCTCCCCGACATCTACATTAATAAGTTAGAACAACAGTAACCCCTCCCCGACACCTACATTAATAAGTTAGAACAACAGTAACCTCCCCGACACCTACATTAATAAGTTAACAACAGTACCTCCGACACCTACATAATAGACAACATTAACCCTCCCCGACACCTACATTAATAAGTTATAACAACAGTAACCCCTCCCCGACACCTACATTAATAAGTTATAACAACAGTAACCCTCCCGACACATACATTAATAAGTTAGAACAACAGTAACCTCCTCCGACATCTACATTAATAAGTTAGAACAACAGTAACCCTCCCCGACATCTACATTAATAAGTTAGAAAACAGTAACCCCTCCCTGACACCTACATTAATAAGTTATAACAACAGTAACCCTCCCCGACACCTACATTAATAAGTTAGAACAACAGTAACCTCCCGACACCTACATTAATAAGTTATAACAACAGTAACCCTCCCGACACCTACATTAATAAGTTATAACAACAGTAACCCCTCCCCCGACACCTACATTAATAAGTTATAACAACAGTAACCCCTCCCCCGACACCTACATTAATAAGTTATAACAACAGTAACCCCTCCCCCGACACCTACATTAATAAGTTAGAACAACAGTAACCCTCCCCGACATCTACATTAATAAGTTAGAACAACAGTAACCCCTCCCCGACACCTACATTAATAAGTTATAACAACAGTAACCCTCCCCGACACCTACATTAATAAGTTAGAACAACAGTAACCCCTCCCCCGACACCTACATTAATAAGTTATAACAACAGTAACCCCTCCCCCAACACCTACATTAATAAGTTAGAACAACAGTAACTGGACTAGCGCCGTTGTCACTTGAGAGGCGTGGAAAACATTGTCCTGGTGGTACCTGGGAAATATTAACATTGTCCTGGTGGTACCCGGGAAATATTAACATTGTCCTGGTGGTACCCGGGAAATATTAACATTGTCCTGGTGGTACCCGGGAAATATTCAATACGAGGATGAAGGGCTGGTGATAAATGAAATATAAGTCAGGAAAACATTTTAAGGCGCACAAAGAAAACGAGGAGCCACGAGCGCAGTAAAAAGGTCTATGTCAAATAACCACTGTTGAAGGCTCCTTTGTCACTCACCCATTTGGATGTATTAATAACAGCGAAATGCTGTCTGTTATTACCAGGATGGGCTGGTGTTTGAGTCAGCCGTGTTAAAGGTGCTCTGTGTTGATGATAATTACCTGGTTTTGAAACAGGCAGCGGGTCATTCACGTTGTCATTCACATAATAATAATCAACAATGTTTGTACAAAGGTGAATGACATTTGGGTGTACATGCAGAAAGTCCCTTTATATGCAGAGCATTTCAGGCAAACTTAAGATTAATGAGGCAATAACAATGAGTAATTTTATACATACAGTCACTTGGGTGAGTGTATGAATTTAGGAGTTTACAATGAATACAAGAGAACTGAATAGATAAATGTACTGTTTGTGTACTGACGTCTCTCCTTTATATCTCTCACCATTATATATGTCCTCACTTGGCGTGGCTGCCGTCCTTACGTACGACAGAGAGCTGTCCACTTGGCGTGGTGCGTCTTGTTAACGACAGCAGACGCTGTCTTCCTGGCGTGGCTGCCGTCCTTACGTTAACGACAGCAGACTGTCTTCACTGGCGTGGCTGCCGTCTTGCGTTAACGACAGCAGACGCTGTCCTCACTTGGCGTGGCTGCCGTCCACGTTAACGACAGCAGAGGCTCCCACTTGGCGTGGCTGCCGTCCTTAGTAACGACAGCAGAGGCTGTCCTCACTTGCTGGGCTGTCCTTACGTTAAGATGCAGAGTTTATGGAGTTACCAGTAACAAGAGAAGCTGCTCACGTAGACTGCGTCTTAGTCCATTGGGGTCCTGCGTGCGCTCCTGTTAACACAGACCTATCTTGCTGGCGACGCTATGTACGAACACTGTCCTCACTTGGCGTGGCTGCCGTCCTTACGTCAACGACAGCAGAGGCTGTCCTCACTTGGCGTGGCTGCCGTCCTTACGTTAACGACAGCAGACGCTGTCTTCCCTTGGCGTGGCTGCCGTCCTTACGTTAACGACAGCAGAGGCTGTCCTCACTTGGCGTGGCTGCCGTCCTTACGTTAACGACAGCAGAGGCTGTCCTCACTTGGCGTGGCTGCCGTCCTTACGTTAACGACAGCAGAGGCTGTCCTCACTTGGCGTGGCTGCCGTCCTTGCGTTAACGACAGCAGACGCTGTCGGGCTTCACTTTGCTAGGGGCTTTCCACGGATACGTCTGATAAGATTTTGTTCGGAGTTTTAACCCCGGAGGGTTAGCCACCCAGGATAACGCAAGAAAGTCATTGCGTCATCGAGGACTGTCTGTCTTATTTCCATTGGGGTCCTCAATCTTGTCCCCCAGGATGCGACCCACACCAGTCGACTAACACCCAGGTACCTACTTGCTTGCTAGGCGAACGGGACAACAGGTGTACGGAAACACGCCCAATGTTTCCACCCTTGCCGTGGATTGAACCACAGACACTCAGCGTGTGAAGCTAGAGCGTTGCCTACCAGACCACGGGCCTGGTAGGCATTTACATATACTCAACGAGTGCATTGTGGGGAAATTTATGCAGTGTGGGGAACTTTATGTAGTGTGGGGAACTTTATGCAGTGTGGGGAACTTTATGCAGTGTGGGGAACTTTATGCAGTGTGGAGAACTTTATGCAGTGTGGAGAACTTTATGCAGTGTGGGGAACTTTATGCAGTGTGGGGAACTTTATGCAGTGTGGAGAACTTTATGCAGTGTGGAGAAATTTATGCAGTGTGGAGAACTTTATGCAGTGTGGGGAACTTTATGCAGTGTGGAGAACTTTATGCAGTGTGGGGAACTTTATGCAGTGTGGAGAACTTTATGCAGTGTGAGGAACTTTATGCAATGTGGAGAACTTTATGCAGTGTGGGGAACTTTATGCAGTGTGGGGAACTTTATGCAGTGTGGGGAACTTTATGCAGTGTGGGGAACTTTATGCAGTGTGGGGAACTTTATGCAGTGTGGGGGAAATTTATGCAGTGTGGGGAACTTTATGCAGTGTGGGGAACTTTATGCAGTGTGGGAACTTTATGCAGTGTGGGGAACTTTATGCAGTGTGGAGAACTTTATGCAGTGTGGGGAACTTTATGCAGTGTGGGGAACTTTATGCAGTGTGGGGAACTTTATGCAGTGTGGGGAACTCTATGCAGTGTGGGGAACTCTATGCAGTGTGGGGAACTCTATGCAGTGTGGGGAACTTTATGCAGTGTGGGGAACTCTATGCAGTGTGGGAACTTTATGCAGTGTGGGGAACTTTATGCAGTGTGGGGAACTCTATGCAGTGTGGGGAACTCTATGCAGTGTGGGGAACTTTATGCAGTGTGGGGAACTCTATGCAGTGTGGGGAACTCTATGCAGTGTGGGGAACTTTATGCAGTGTGGGGAACTTTATGCAGTGTGGGGAACTTTATGCAGTGTGGGGAACTCTATGCAGTGTGGGGAACTTTATGCAGTGTGGGGAACTTTATGCAGTGTGGGGGAAATTTATGCAGTGTGGGGAACTTTATGCAGTGTGGGGAACTCTATGCAGTGTGGGGAACTTTATGCAGTGTGGGGAACTTTATGCAGTGTGGGGAACTTTATGCAGTGTGGGGAACTTTATGCAGTGTGGGGAACTTTATGCAGTGTGGGGAACTTTATGCAGTGTGGGGAACTCTATGCAGTGTGGGGAACTTTATGCAGTGTGGGGAACTTTATGCAGTGTGGGGAACTTTATGCAGTGTGGGGAACTTTATGCAGTGTGGGGAACTTTATGCAGTGTGGGGAATTAACACAGAAACGTGGAAAATGTGTAGCTATTAAATGCATAAATAAGACAAACGCTTAACCTGTAAAAAAAATTTCCAACAAGTCGGGGGTCTCCCACCGAGGCAGTGTGACCACCGAGGCAGGGTGACCACCGAGGCAGTGTGACCACCGAGGCAGGGTGACCACCGAGGCAGGGTGACCACCGAGGCAGGGTGACCACCGAGGCAGGGTGACCACCGAGGCAGGGTGACCACCGAGGCAGTGTGACCACCGAGGCAGGGTGACCACCGAGGCAGGGTGACCACCGAGGCAGGGTGACCACCGAGGCAGGGTGACCACCGAGGCAGGGTGACCACCGAGGCAGGGTGACCACCGAGGCAGGGTGACCACAGAGGCAGGGTGACCACCGAGGCAGGGTGACCACCGAGGCAGGGTGACCACCGAGGCAGGGTGACCACCGAGGCAGTGTGACCACCGAGGCAGGGTGACCACCGAGGCAGGGTGACCACCGAGGCAGGGTGACCACCGAGGCAGGGTGACCACCGAGGCAGTGTGACCACCGAGGCAGGGTGACCACCGAGGCAGGGTGACCACCGAGGCAGGGTGACCACCGAGGCAGTGTGACCACCGAGGCAGTGTGACCACCGAGGCAGTGTGACCACCGAGGCAGTGTGACCACCGAGGCAGGGTGACCACCGAGGCAGGGTGACCACCGAGGCAGGGTGACCACCGAGGCAGTGTGACCACCGAGGCAGGGTGACCACCGAGGCAGGGTGACCACCGAGGCAGGGTGACCACCGAGGCAGTGTGACCACCGAGGCAGTGTGACCACCGAGGCAGTGTGACCACCGAGGCAGTGTGACCACCGAGGCAGGACCACGGGCAGTGACCACCGAGGCAGTGTGACCACCGAGGCAGTGTGACCACCGAGGCAGTGTGACCACCGAGGCAGTGTGACCACCGAGGCAGTGTGACCACCGAGGCAGGGTGACCACCGAGGCAGGGTGACCCAAAAAGAAAGAAAATCCCCAAAAAGAAAATACTTTCATCATCATTCAACACTTTCACCACACTCATACATAATCACTGTCTTTGCAGAGGCGCTCAGATACGACAGCTGAGAATAGTCCCTCCCAGCTGTCACTATCTCAGACCCCTCCTTTAAAGTGCAGGCATTGTACTTCCCATTTCCAGGACTCAAGTCCAACTAAATCAATTAACTGGTTTCCCTGAATCCCTTCACAAAATGTTACCTTGCTCACACTCCAACAGATCGTCAGGTCCCAAAAACCATTCGTCTCCATTCACTTCTATCTAAGACGCTCACACATGCTTGCTGGAAGTCCAAGCCCCTCGCCCACAAAACCTCCTTTACCCCCTCCCTCCAACCTTTTCGAGGACGACCCCTACCCCGCCTTCCTTCCCCTACAGATTTATATGCTCTCCAAGTCATTCTACTTTGATCCATTCTCTCTAAATGACAAAGCCACCTCAACAACCCCTTTTCAGCCCTCTGACAAGTACTTTTAGTAACTCCACACCTTCTCCTAATTTCCACACTCCGAATTTTCTGCATAATATTGCCCTTAGACAGGACATCTCCACTGCCTCCAGCCTCCTCCTTGCTGCAGCATTTGCAACCCATGCTTCACACCCATATAAGAGTGTTGGTACCACTATACTTTCGTACATTCCCTTCTTTGACTCCATGGATAACGTTTTTTGTCTCCACATATACCTCAACGCACCACTCACCTTTTTTCCTTCATCAATTCTATGGTTAACCTCATCCTTCATAAACCCATCTGCTGACAAGTCATTTCCCAAATATCTGAAAACATTCACTTCTTCCATAATCCCTCTCTGCAATGTGATATCCAATTTTTTCTTTATTTAAATCGTTTGATACCCTCATCACCTTACTCTTATCTATGTACACTTTTAACTTTCTACCTTTACACACTCTCCCAAACTCGTCAACTAACCTTTGCAACTTTTCTTTAGAATCTCCCATAAGCACAGTATCATCAGCAAAAAGTAACTGTGTCAACTCCCATTTTGCATTTAATTCCCCATAATTTAATCCCACCCCTCTCCCCAACACCCTAGCATTTACTTCTTTTACAACCCCATCTATAAATATATTAAACAACCATGGTGACATTACACATCCCTGTCTAAGACCTACTTTTACCGGGAAGTAATCTCCCTCTCTCCTACACACCTTAACCTGAGCCTCACTATCCTCATAAAAACTCTTTACAGCATTTAGTAACCTACTACCTATTCCATACACTTGCAACATTTGCCACATTGCTCCTCTATCAACTCTATCATATGCCTTTTCTAAATCCATAAATGCAATGAAAACTTCCCTACCTTTATCTAAATACTGTTCATACCTGTAATTATATTTAATAATAAAGAGAGAGAGAGAGAGAGAGAGAGAGAGAGAGAGAGAGAGAGAGAGAGAGAGGGAAATATAACTCATTAAATAAGAACTTTAATTTTTGTTGTTGTTGTTGTTGTTATTATTATTATTATTATTATTATTATTATTATTATTATTATTATTATTATTATTATTATTATTAATATCCTTTAAGATGGTGCTTTGATGCCTGTATAGAAATGAATTTACCCTCTTGGGTTAAACTTAACTCCCAAGGTTTTTCCTCACACGTTGGACACACCGAATGATGCTCCCTAATCCCGCTATTAATCCCAGTCAAGGCAGATAAATCCCATCACTTTCACACGCAACACTTACATCAAATGTCGCACTTGTCAACTTTGTTTTTCCTCCCAGAATTTATTCTCAGAGTGACTGCTATAACCGTGAAGAATTAATTTGTATTCTGGATGGTGAGCAGATGTTAAGGTTTACAGTGTGAACAAGACACACATTGAGGGTTATGACATTTAAATGAGAAAACGTTTCGTTCATCGGGGACTTTATCAATTCATAAATTGATCAAGTTCGTGACTTGATGAGGTACCTGGTGGTCGAAACGTCTTCACAACTGGCACAACTCGCATTGTGTGTAATATTTACAAGCTCCTAAACATGCATTTCAAGCCTTCCTGTAATAGCTACAATAACTTGTGGAAATTAATTTAATAATTCCTCCCTTCTAGACTTCATGGCAGTCCTTCATGCAATTTTTTCCATAAATCACGTTCGTGTAATGTTGAGGATCTGCCACTTGCAACAACAAGTAACTCATCAGGTTAGTTGTGCAACCCATCTCCTCTCAACTCAAATAAACATTAATGCGGATTCCCCAGATAAGATTTGTATCAAATTTCTCAGTTAGGTTAGGTCAGGTTCGGTTCTCCTTTATCCACAAAAAAAATCAAACACAACACCACAATGTTAAAAGTGTAAATATAAGATTGAGCAATAAAATGTTATGCCAAGCGAAGAGAAAACTGGCAGCCAGTGAGCGCCTTGGAATATAATGTGAGATTAGGCGTTCTAGGTTCACACGTGGTTGTTACTGGTGCAGCACCTCCATAACCCTGTGTACATCACACACCTTACTAGCCCTGAGTGTGTTTGTGTACATCACACACCTTACTAACCCAGAGTGTGTTTGTGTACATCACACACCTTACTAGCGCTGAGTGTGTTTGTGTACATCACACACCTTACTAACCCAGAGTGTGTTTGTGTACATCACACACCTTACTAACCCAGAGTGTGTTTGTGTACATCACACACCTTACTAACCCAGAGTGTGTTTGTGTACATCACACACCTTACTAGCGCTGAGTGTGTTTGTGTACATCACACACCTTACTAACCCAGAGTGTGTTTGTGTACATCACACACCTTACTAGCCCTGAGTGTGTTTGTGTACATCACACACCTTACTAGCCTGAGTGTGTTTGTGTACATCACACACCTTACTAACCCAGAGTGTGTTTGTGTACACACACACCTTACTAACCCTAGAGTGTGTTTGTGTACATCACACACCTTACTACCCAGAGTGTGTTTGTGTACATCACACACCTTACTAGCCTGAGTGTGTTTGTGTACATCACACACCTTACTACCCAGAGTGTGTTTGTGTACATCACACACCTTACTACCCAGAGTGTGTTTGTGTACGTCACACACCTTACTAGCCCAGAGTGTGTTTGTGTACATCACACACCTTACTAGCCCTGAGTGTGTTTGTGTACATCACACCTTACTAGCCCTGAGTGTGTTTGTGTACATCACACACCTTACTAGCCCTGAGTGTGTTTGTGTACATCACACACCTTACTAGCCCTGAGTGTGTTTGTGTACATCACACACCTTACTACCCCAGAGTGTGTTTGTGTACATCACACACCTTACTAGCCCTGAGTGTGTTTGTGTACATCACACACCTTACTAGCCCTGAGTGTGTTTGTGTACATCACACACCTTACTAGCCCTGAGTGTGTTTGTGTACATCACACCTTACTAGCCCTGAGTGTGTTTGTGTACATCACACACCTTACTAGCCCTGAGTGTGTTTGTGTACATCACACACCTTACTAGCCCTGAGTGTGTTTGTGTACATCACACACCTTACTAGCCCTGAGTGTGTTTGTGTACATCACACACCTTACTAGCCCTGAGTGTGTTTGTGTACATCACACACCTTACTAGCCCTGAGTGTGTTTGTGTACATCACACACCTTACTAACCCAGAGTGTGTTTGTGTACATCACACACCTTACTAACCCAGAGTGTGTTTGTGTACATCACACACCTTACTAACCAGAGTGTGTTTGTGTACATCACACACCTTACTACCCAGAGTGTGTTTGTGTACATCACACACCTTACTAACCCAGAGTGTGTTTGTGTACATCACACACATTACTAACCCAGAGTGTGTTTGTGTACATCACACACCTTACTAGCCCTGAGTGTGTTTGTGTACATCACACACCTTACTAGCCCTGAGTGTGTTTGTGTACATCACACACCTTACTAGCCCTGAGTGTGTTTGTGTACATCACACACCTTACTAGCCCTGAGTGTGTTTGTGTACATCACACACACCTTACTAGCCCTGAGTGTGTTTGTGTACATCACACACCTTACTAACCCAGAGTGTGTTTGTGTACATCACACACCTTACTAACCCAGAGTGTGTTTGTGTACATCACACACCTTACTAACCCAGAGTGTGTTTGTGTACATCACACACCTTACTAGCCCTGAGTGTGTTTGTGTACATCACACACCTTACTAACCCAGAGTGTGTTTGTGTACATCACACACCTTACTAACCCAGAGTGTGTTTGTGTACATCACACACCTTACTAGCCCAGAGTGTGTTTGTGTACATCACACACCTTACTAGCCCTGAGTGTGTTTGTGTACATCACACCTTACTAGCCCTGAGTGTGTTTGTGTACATCACACACACTAGCCCTGAGGTGTTTTGTGTACATCACACACTTACTAGCCCTGAGTGTGTTTGTGTACATCACACACCTTACTAACCCTGAGTGTGTTTGTGTACAGCACACACCTTACTAGCCCAGAGTGTGTTTGTGTACATCACACCTTACTAGCCCTGAGTGTGTTTGTGTACATCACACACCTTACTAGCCCTGAGTGTGTTTGTGTACATCACACACCTTACTAGCCCTGAGTGTGTTTGTGTACATCACACACCTTACTAACCCTGAGTGTGTTTGTGTACATCACACACCTTACTAGCCCAGAGTGTGTTTGTGTACATCACACACATTACTAGCTCAGAGTGTGTTTGTGTACATCACACACCTTATTAACCCAGAGTGTGTTTGTGTACATCACACACCTTACTAACCCAGAGTGTGTTTGTGTACATCACACACATTACTAACCCAGAGTGTGTTTGTGTACATCACACACCTTACTAGCCCTGAGTGTGTTTGTGTACATCACACACCTTACTAGCCCTGAGTGTGTTTGTGTACATCACACACCTTACTAGCTCAGAGTGTGTTTGTGTACATCACACACCTTACTAACCCAGTGTGTTTGTGTACATCACACACATTACTAACCCATGTGTATTTATATACATGACACAGGAAATTGGAGAAAGTGCAAAAGTTTGCAGCAAGACTAGTCCTGGAACTGAGGGGTGTCTTATGAGGAGAGGTTAAGGGAACTCAACCTGATGACACTAGAGGATAGGAGGAATAGGGGAGACATGATATCGACACCTATATGTGGTTGCAAGAGTCGATTCACAGCTCATGGACCAACTTCTTTGCTAGCCTCTACTAGGTCACTTCCTCCCCGCTCCTAGAGCCTTATCATATGCATGGATCTTGCTTCCACTACTTCACTCTCCAGATTGTTCCACTTCCTGACAACTCTAAGGCTAAAGAAATACTTCCTAACATCCCTATGACTCATCTAAGTTTTAAACTTCCAGTTGTGGCCCTTGTTCCTGTGTCCCATCTCTGAAACATTCTAGCCCTGTCTACCTTGTCAATTCCTCTCAGTATTTTATATGTCGTTATCATGTCTCCCCTATTCCTCCTATCCTCTAGTGTCATCAGGTTGAGTTCCCTTAACCTCTCCTCATAAGACACCCCTCAGTTCCAGGACTAGTCTTGCTGCAAACTTTTGCACTTTCTCCAATTTCCTTACGTGTTTGACTAAGTGTGGGTTCCATACTGGTGCTGCATACTCCAATATGGGCCTGACGTACACTGTGTACAGTGTCGTGAATGACTCCTTACTTAGATGTCGAAATGCTATCCTTAGGTTTAACCATACCACGGGCGGGGTCATTACGATTTCGTGAGTTATTCTCAGGTTTGCCAGGCGCCCATATGCTTCAGCGGTTATTTGATTGATGTGCGCCTCAGGGGACATGCTCGGTATAATGCTTACCCCAAGATCCTTTTCCTTAAGTGAAGTTTGCAGCCCTTGATCCCCTAGCCTGTACTCCATCTGCTGTCTTCTTTGTCCTTCCCCAATCTTCATGACTTTGCACTCGGTGGGGTTAAACTCCAAGAGTCATTAGTCAGACCAGGCTTACAGCCTATCCAAATCCCCTTGTAATCTTACCTGATTCTCGTCCGCTTGTATTCTGCTCATTAGTTTCACATAATCAGCAAATAGGGACACCTCTGAATCTATTCCTTCCATCATATTATTCACATATACAGGAAACAGCACCGGACCTAGGACTGACCCTTGTGGAACCCCACTCGACACATGAGCCCACTTTGACACTTCACGTACCAACACTCGTTGTTTCCTTCCTGTCAGGTATTTCCTGATCCACTGCCGTACTTTCCCTACTATTCTTGCTTGCTCTAAATTTTGAACCAGTCTCTTGTGTGGTACTGTGTGAAAAGCCTTCTTACAGTCCAGAAAGATGCAATTTACTCATCCCTCTCTCTGCTGTCTTACTTCTATTACCTTGTCGTAAAACTCAAGTAGATTTGTGACAGGATTTCTCATCCCTGAAGCCGTGCTAATTGTCATGTATGAGCCCAATCCTTTCTAGGTGCTCCACCACTCTTCTCCTGATAATCTTCTCCATGACTTTACATACTATACATGTCACTGACACTGGTCTGTAGTTTTATGCTGCCTGTCTGTCTCCTTTCTTAAAAACTAGAACTACTTTTGCTGTCTTCCACACCTCAGGTAATTGTCCTATTTCGATGGATTTATTGAAGATTGCTGCTAGCGGCACACTCAGTTCCTCTGCTCCCTCTCTCAGGGCCCATGGAGATATGTTATCTAGTATATCTCATCACTGCCTTCGAGGTGTCTAGTTCACCTAATAGTTCACCTCCTCCTTGGTTTTGTGCAGTGTGTCCAGCACTTGCTGGTGCACCCTGCCGCCTCGGTTTGCTGGAATCATTTCTGTCTCTACTGTGAATACTTCTCTAAATCTTGTGTTAGGTTCTTCACATACTTCCTGGTCACTCTTTGTGAGCTCCCCTCCTTCTTTCCTCAGCCTGATTACCTGGTCCTTGATTGTTGTTTTCCTCCTAATGTGACTGTATAACAACTTTGGTTCAGATTTGGCTTTTGATGCTGTCGTTCTCGTATTGCCTCTGGGCCTTTCTCCTTATAAATGCATATTAGTTTCTGGTTCTTCTGCTCAACTCCTTGTTGTCTTGAGTCCTTTGCCTTCTGTACTTTTTCCATGCTCTATCACACTTGGCTTTGGCCTCTTTACACTTCCAGGTAAACGATGGGCTCACTCTGGCCTTTCTATTTTTTGTTACCCTTAGGTATGAACTTCTCTGCTTCCCTGCACCGAGTGGTCACTTGTTCCATCATTTCATTTACTGTCTTTCTATCTAGTTCTCTTTCCCACTGCACCTCATGCAGGAATTGCCTCATACCTGTGTAGTCCCCATTTTTGAAGTTTGGCTTCTCTTGTCCTTCTCGTGCTGCTTCATTCTCCACTGTTAATTTTACAAGGTATTCAAAACTCAGAATGTCATGATTACCAATGCCAAGGGGTCTTTCGTGTGTGATATCCCCTATGTCTGAACTGTTCAAGGTGAATATGAGGTCCCCCCTTGCTGGAACATCCTCTCCTCTCTCTCTGCTTGTATCCCTAAGATATTGGTGCATGAATTTTTCCAATACTGTCTCCAACATCTTAGCCCTCCACGTTTCTGGTCCCCCATATGGCTCTAGGTTTTCCCAGTCAATCTCCTTGTGATTGAAATCCCCCATGATGAGTAATTTTGCCTTACCCATGTGGGCCCTTCTGGCCACTTCGGCTAGTGTATCCAACATTGCTCTGTTGCACTCATCATACTCATGTCTTGGTCTCTTGCTGTTTAGTGGTGGGTTGTACAACACTGCGATCATCACCTTTTGACCCACAGTCATAAGTGTTCTACTTTGAAGTCAACTGCTTCCCCTACCTGGAATCTACATGGAGGGTATTCCGGGGATGAACGCCCCCGCGGCCCGGTCCACGACCAGGCCTCCCGGTGGATCAGGGCCTGATCAACGAGGCTGTTGCTGCTGGCCGCACGCAGTCCAATCTACGAACCACAGCCTGGCTGATCCGGCACCGACTTGAGGTATCTGTCCAGCTCCCTCTTGAAGACAACCAGGGGTCTACTGGTAATGCCCCTTATGGCTGGTGGAAAGCTGTTGAACAGTCTTGGGCCCCGGACACTTTCTCTTAGTGTACCAGTTATGCCACTACTTTTCACTGGGGGTACGTTGCATCGCCTGCCAAGTCTTTTGCTTTCGTAGGGAGTGATTTCTGTGTGCATATTGGGAACCAGTCCCTCCAGAATCTTCCAGGTGTAGATTATGATATATCTCTCTCGCCTGCACTCCAGTGAGTACAAGTCAAGTGCTTCCAGGCGTTCTCAGTAGTTAAGGTGTTTGATGGAACTTATACGTGCAGTAAAGATTCTCTGTACATTCTCTAGATCTGCAATTTCACCTGCCTTGAATGGGGATGTTAATGTACAGCAGTATTCCAGCCTAGAGAGAACAAGTGATTTAAAAAGGATCATCACTGGCTTGTCATCTCTTGTCTTGAATGTTCTCATTATCCATCCTATCAGTTTCCTTGCAGATGAGATAGTGGCATTGTTGTGGTCCTTGAAGGTGAGGTCTTTGGACATTACCACTCCCAGGTCCTTCACATTACTTTTCCGCTCTATTGTGTGATTAGAGTTTGTAGTATATTCAGTTCTAGCTATTGTTTCCTCCAGTTTTCCATAACGAAGTAGTTGGAATTTGTCTTCATTGAACATCATATTGTTCTCCGTTGCCCATTGGACTCTGTCCCCTCTGTCCATTCCTCACATTTCCTCAAAACTCCACTGGTTTTTGATGAGCAGTGCATCCCCTCCTCCCCCTCTGTTCTCTCTGTCATTCTTCAGGATCTGATATCCGGTTGGAAAGATCACATCTGTTTTTCCTGTGAGCTTTGTCTCTGTGAGTGCTATGATGTCCAGGGATGCCTCAGTGATTCGTTCTTGCCACTTATCACTTATCACTCTTATTTGTTATTCCATCATCATTGGGGTACCATACCTGGAGTATACCTGGAGAGGGTTCCGGGGGTCAATGCTCCCGCGGCCCAGTCTGGTGGATCAGGGCCTGGTCAACCAGGCTGTTACTGTTGGTCACACGCAAACCGACATATGAGCCACAGTCCAGCTGGTCAGGTACTGACTTCAGGTGCTTGTCAAGTGCCTGCTTGAAGACAGCCAGGGGTCTATTGGTAATCCCCCTTATGTATGCTGCGAGGCAGGTGAACAGTCTTGGGCCCCTGACACTTATTGTGTTGTCTGTTATCGTGCTAGTGGCACCCCTGCTTTTCATTGGGGGGATGTTGCATCGTCTGCCGAGTCTTTTGCTTTCATAGGGAGTGATTTTCATGTGCAAGTTTGGTACTAATTCCTCTAGGAGTTTCCAAGTGTATATGATCATGTATCTCGCCCGTCTGCATTCTAGGGAGTACAGGTTTAGGAACTTCAAGCGTTCCCGGTAATTAAGGTGTTTTATCGCAATTGTGTGTACCGTGAAGGTTCTCTGTACATTTTCTAGGTCAGCAATTTCACCTGCCTTGAAAGGTGCCGTTAGTGTGCAGCAATATTCCAACCTAGATAGAACAGCAACCTGAAGAGTGTCATCATGGGCTTGGCATCCCTAGTTTTGAAGGTTCTCATTATCCATCCTGTCATTTTTCTAGATGTGATTGATACAATGTTATGGTCTTTGAAGGTGAGATCTTTCGACATGATCACTCCCAGGTCTTTTACATTAGTTTTTCGCTCTATTGTGTGGTTGGAATTTGTTTTATACTCCGATGTAGTTTTAATTTCCTCTTGTTTTCCATATCGGAATAATTGAAATTTCTCATCATTCAGTTTCATATTGTTTTCTGCGACCCATTTAAAGATTTGGTTGATGTCTGCCTGGAGTCTTGCGGTGTCTTCAATGGAGGACACTGTCATGCAAATTCGGGTGTCATCTGCAAAGGAAGACACGGTGCTGTGGCTAATATCCCTGTCTATGTCAGATATGAGGATGAGGAACAAGATGGGAGCGAGTACTGTGCCTTGAGGAACAGAGCTTTTTACCGTAGCCACCTCAGACTTCACTCTGTTTACTACTACTATTCTTGGGACGACCCCTGTGTCGATGCTCCCTCTCCATAGGATGTTAAGGGCATATGATAGGGACCTCTTACAGTTCTTGATGAACACGGAGTTCCATGAGTCTGGACCTTTTTGAAGTCATTTAGTGTCAGGATAATGTTCGATAGGTTTGCGTCTACCAAATTCTGTGGCACTCTCATAAAAAAATCATTTAGGTCTTCGACTCTCAGTCTGGTTAGCGGCTCGCTAAAAACTGAGTCATATTGGGACTTGAGTAGCTCACTCATTTCCTTGCTGTTATCTGTGTAGGACCCATCTCGTTTAAGTAGGGGTCCAATACTGGATGTTGTTCTTGACTTTAATTTGGCATAAGAAAAGAAATGCTTTGGGTTTCTTTCGATTTCATTTATGGCTTTTAGTTCTTCCTGCGTTTCTTGACTCCTGTAAGATTATTTTAGCTTTAGTTCGATGTTTCCTATTTCTCTGACCAGTGTCTCCCTACGTATTGCAGATATATTCTTTGCCTTTGCCTGTATAAGGAGCACCTTTCTCTTTCTAGTTTACATCTTCTCCTCCTTTTTCTTAAAGTAATATGCATTGAGCATACCTCCAGTGCCACAGAGTTAATCTGTTCTAGACATAGGTTGGGATCTGTGGTGCTTAGGCTATCTTCCCAGTTTATATCATTTGGGACTTGGTTTACTTGATCCCACTTTATTTTTTTTATTAACACATAGGCCCTTTCCCACCAAGATAGGGTGGCCCGACAAAGAAAAACTTTCATCATCATTCACTCCATCACTGTCTTGCCAGAGGCGTGCTTATACTACAGCTACAAAACTGCAACATTAATACCCCTCCTTCAGAGTGCCGGCACTGTACTTCCCATCTCCAGGAATCAAGTCTGGCCTGCCGGTTTCCCTGAAACCCTTCATAAATGTTACCTTGCTCACACTCCAACAGCACGTCAAGTCCTAAAAACATTTGTCTCCATTCGCTCCTATCTAACACGCTAACGCACGCTTGCTGGAAGTCCAAGCCCCTCGCACACAAAACCTCCTTTACCCCCTCCCTCCAACCTTTTCTAGGCTGACCCACTTTGTTTTTGTTATTGAAGTTGAATTTGGTGAAGGCTCCCTTGTGACTGGTCACAGCTTCCCTTCCATTACTGTATTTTTGGAGGTGGGAGGGGTTGGTGCAGATTGGGGGTGTGGAAGGTAGGGCAGAATATTATGGAAGGCTGCTGGGATGGTGATATTAGTGCTGGGGGGTGGGGGCTGTGGAGTATGGCTTGTTTCTGGTTATTGTGTTTGGCTGGTATGAGGTGATAAGGGTTGAGGGAATTCTTTGAGCATTTGTGTTTGGTGTTCCCACTGAGGCTGAGCTTTCCTGTCTGTTGTTGCCTGCCCTGTCTCTCCTTCCACTGGTGTCTTCTTACTCTTGCTCTCAGTTCCCGTTCTTTTCAAGTTCTGCCTTGATCGAGATACACTCACTGATATTCTCAGGAATCCTTTAACAGTAGTTTCTGTTGTGGTATCCTGTTCAATACTACTTCTGTCTTGAATGTCAATTTGATTGGTTGATTTTTTTTCCCCTCGAATACCCCCAAAGTCTGTGAAAATTTGTTACCCGAGACATGTCCTCTCCTGTTATTGCAATGATGCTCTTAATTTCTTTTTCCTCCCAATGCTTTCTTTCACCATAGGTCCTCCCTTCAGCTTCCTAAAGCCCATGAATAATTATTGACCTCTCCCTCTCTTCCCGTTTCTTTTCCGTCCATATCTCTGGATCTGATTTAAGCATCTCCTTTGTTGTTTTCCTCATCACCCAGACACCCTGGTGGCCTGATATTACTTCTGCAAGGGACTTCTTAGCTCCATCCCCTCCTTCGGTCCACTTGCTGTCTGCTGATGTTCCTATTTTAATCACCTTGCTTCTTTTGGCCCTCATCTTTTTATTCTGCTTCAGCACTTCCAGTTCTTCCTCCAGTCCCTGTATCTTTGTCTCAGCAGCTACTGCTCATAACTCCTATTTCTTGCTCTCTGCATATCTTCACCATTGTATTGCAGAGCTGGTTTACTCTTTTTTCCATGCTCTTGATCCATTTTACTCTTGAGACTTTCTGCCCATTCTTCTGAACTGAGAAGGAACGCTGTGACCTACGGCTCACGTGAGAGGAACTCGTGACATCACAGCTAGTCACAGTACTGAAATGTGTGTGTGTGTATGTGGGTATGTTAGTTACCATTTTGTCCTAGGCACATGTCGATTAGACACTATGCCTGTTGTATGTATGTGTGTGTGTATGTTTGTGCATATGTGTGTTAGTTACCATTGTGTGTGTGTGTGTGTGTATGTACTCACCTATTTGTGGTTGCAGGGGTCGATACTCAGCTCCTGGCCCCGCCTCTTCACTGATCGCTACTAGGTCCTCTCCCTGCTCCATGAACATTATCATGGAGTATGTTTCCTGCCTCCACTACCTCACTTGCCAGACTATTCCACTTCTTGACAACTCTGTGACTGAAGAAATACTTTTTAACATCCCTTTGACTCATCTGAGTCTTCAACTTCCAATTGTGTCCCTTTGTTTCTGTGTCCCATCTCTGGAATATCCTGTCTCTGTCCAATTTATCTATTCCCCACAATATTTTGTATATCGTTATCATGTCTCCCCTAACCCTCCTGTCCTCCAGTGTTGTCAGGCCGATTTCCCTTAACCTTTCTTCATAGGACATTCCCCTTAGCTCTGGAACTAGCCTTGTTGCAAACCTTTGCACTTTCTCTAATTTCTTGACGTGCTTGACCAGGTGTGGGTTCCAAACTGGTGCTGCATACTCCAGTATGGGCCTGACGTACATGGTGTACAGTGTCTTGAACGATTCCTTACTGAGGTATCGGAACGCTATTCTCAGGTTTGCCAGGCGCCCATACGCTGGAGCAGTTATCTGGTTGATGTGTGCTTCCGGAGACGTGCTCGGTATTATACTCACCCCAAGAGGTGTGTGTGTGTGTGTGTGTGTGTGTGTGTGTGTGTGTGTGTGTGTGCATATATGTGTGTGTGTATACGTGACAACTCAGAGAGCATCAAGGTTACGCTGGTCACTGTTTAAAGTAATTAAGGGAGGCTTTCTGATGTTGACGAGGGGCTCTTGACGTCAGTAATAATAATAATAGATTAATTCTAACCAGCCTAGTTCTCAGTCTCATCCTATTTAATGTTCTGATTAATGCTCTCCTAAATGTTCTACCTGCCTCACCTAAACATATAGCTATAAGCTGTGCTAATGACATCATGATCCATACAACAGTGCACAAGAAGATGAGTACTAGTCTTAACGAGGTTCAAGTAATTTGTTATCGATTAGGCCTCGTCATATCTTCATGTAAAACAAAGATATTGACAAGCAAACGACATCCCCCACCAGTCTATTTGCAGGATGAAAACATTAGCTACATTAAATCTTAGATACCTTGGTGTAGATGTACCCTTCAGTAAATCCATCATACCACAACTTAATAAGAAATGCATTAGCTACATTAAATCTTAGATACCTTGGTGTAGATGTACCCTTCAGTAAATCCATCATACCACAACTTAATAAGAAATGCCAAATAGCCTAAATGCTCTCAAAGCTGTTGCTGGCTACAACCCCAACTATGGTGCTAATGTGAAAATAGTGAGAATGATGTACATAGCCTATGTTAGAGCCTTAATTGATTATGCTGCGCCCATGTTGATATTAGCTAGGGAATGTTCTCTCCGACCCCTTGGCTGTCCCAAATCTACAAAAGTTCTTAATATGAGGAAGGAGCTTGGTGTCTATAGTGTCAGTGATAGGATTACTGAGATTAACACTGTACTTGTAATTAGAATGTTAAAAAATAAACCAGACACTGTCAATATGACTCTTACTGAATGTCTAGAAGTAAATATACATAGATCGAAGTAGGTTGTGAAAACATGCAGTTATATTAAGTTTTATAACTTGCACGAGCTATATCACTGTAGACAACAAGAGCATTTCACCCCTCCATGGAAGATGTGTTCATTTAATATCACATACCTGCAAGCCCCTCCCAAGAAGCTCATTACTAGTAATCCCTTCCTTAAATCACTTGTAAAAGCAACTGCTCAAGAAGAAATTTCATGCCTAACTGGTAGTAATATTTTATCACAAGTTATATACACTGATGGATCTAAGCAGGAGTCTTCTGGCAGGGCTGCATCTGCTCTTATTGCCACCTCCTCAGTTAAGAACGATAGCAACTTTGTTGAATTAGGCATATGAATTAACAACTGGGCGTCTACACTGCAAACTAAATTGTTTGCCACCTAATGGCGCTAAAACTAACTTATGACACTGTGCTTGACTCTTCATCATTGCTGATTCTATGTCATCACTGAAGGATCTTACATAATGGCTAACTCAAAAAATCCGGGAAAAAGGAATTAATGTACGATTGTTATGGATCCCATCACACATTGCGTTACTCCTTCATGATAAAGTTTATATGTTAGCCAAGAAAAGTACCCTGACGAATAATGTAGAATATAACTTTGGTGTATCTGTGCTAGCATCAGGAATAATATTAGGAGAGAAGTAAATAATGAAATTGAATGTTATAGGAATGCAGTTAGAAGCCTGAGTAGATCTATAAACAACTATGATAGCATGAACGTAGATAAGTACGTTTATTGAGCAACCTGCAGTGTGAACAGACTGACTGATGTTGTGGCCAGGCTTAGGCTTGGCTACAAATACTGGGAGAGACACAGATGATGATCAAACCAAATGCAACGTATGTGGCCAGTCTTATAGTCACTATCTTGAACACTCTATGCTTAATTGCCCGCTTTTTGAGGAATATGGAGATACACAGTATTATAACCTATGTGACGTGACAAGATATCTCATTAATGGAAATAAAATACCCGATATATTAAACAAATTTTCTAAATTTGCTTGTAACAGATAAGTGAACTGTAGATATATATCCAGATATACTCTTGTTAACCCTTTTTGGGCCTAGTTCCTGCTCTTGCGCTACCGTCCACTGGGTGGATATGGGGTGCCACTTTGGTGCCACTTTGGTGGCAAAAATCTAAAAAATTTAATCCTATCATAGGTTAAGTCTAAATGTTGTTGTCATAGTTAAAATATATGAGCAAATATTCAGCCCATTATGTACGAATGGTATTTTGCCTATTAATGTCGTTTTAGTAAATAAAATATCGTATATTAATGTTGTTCGCTACCTTAAGACTAGTTCTTGCTCACGTTGCCCAGATCATCGTTGCCTAATAAGCTAAGTCAGGAAGCTCTGGAAAAAACAGCATGACATAATCAGTATCGTCGTGGCAAGAGCAATATTTGTGGTATGATCATCGTGACTGGTTATGTTCGTAGGAGTAATAATTATAGCCATAACTAAAAATAAAATCATCAACAACTCGAATAATGGTAAAATTAGCAAGAAAATCAATTGTAAAATATACTACTACTAGTACTATAATAATAATAATAATAACTGCGCACCCCTTATTTCATGCATCAATACTAATAAAACATTGTATAAGCTTGTGATGAAGCCCAGTACCTGGACCTAATATGTGGGTATATAATCCTGTGCTTACCACCCACAGGGTGGGTATGAGGGTGCATGTAGTTGTCACACTAAGCTATAAGCTACCCACATATACATTGGGTAAAAACAAATGAAAGGTTGTAATTACGGAATTAGAGAGGAGGCTAGTGGAGGTCAGTGATGGCAAGTATTGACGGAGTGAAGGCTCGGTAACGAGTTATCTGGCCGAGCTTCTAGTCCGGAATTTAAAATTTTCCCGGCTGGGTGATCACGTGGTGGTGGTGGAGGTGGTGATGGTGGTGGAGAAGGTGGAGGTGATGGTGGAGGTGATAGTGGTGGAGGTGATGGTGGTGGAGGTGATAGTGGTGGAGGTGATGGTGGTGGAGGTGGTAATGGTGGAGGTGATGGTGGTGGAGGTGGTAATGGTGGAGGTGATGGTGGTGGAGGTGGTAATGGTGGAGGTGATGGTGGTGGTGACGGAGGTGGTGGTAGCCACCACGGCCTTCACTGGGGGCGTCAGCGATAAGACTGACCGTAACTGTATATATTTGTGCAGAACAACCACTGTGAAAAAAATGTGAAATTCCAAGCGCCTTCGCGATTTGATGATAATTTTATTTCCTTGTAAAGCTTACAATGTTTGGTTTACATTATTTCTCACATTATAGTGTGAGAAATCACGAAAGCGCTTGGAATTTCACTATTTTTTCACAGTAGTTCTCATATTGTAATCTTATTGCATTTATTTTTATTAACACATCCACGCCATCACTGTCTTTCCAGAGGCGTGCTTACACTACAGTTATAAAACTGCAACATTAGCACCCTCCTTCAGAGTGCCGGCATTGTACTTCCCATCTCCAGGACTCAAGTCCGGCCTGCCGGTTTTCCTAAATCTCTTCATAAATGTTACCTTGCTCACACTCCAACAGCACGTCAAGTTCTAAAACCATTTACCTCCATTCGCTTCTAACACGCTCACGCATGCTTGCTGGAAGTCCAAGCCCCTCGCACACAAAACCTCCTTTACCCCCTCCCTCCAACCTTTCCTAGGCCGACCCCTACCCCGCCTTCCCTCCACTACAGATCTATACACTATTTAAGTCATTCTATTTTGTTCCATCCTCTCTACATGTCCGAACCACTAACCTCTCCTCAGCCCTCCAGATAATAGTTTTTGTAATTCCACACCTCCTAATCTCCAAACTACGGATTCTCTACATTATATTCACACCACACATTGCCCTCAGACATGACATCTCCACTGCCTCCAGCCTTCTCCTTGTAGCAACATTCACCACTATTACGCCCCCTGAATGGGGCCTAATGTATATAATGTATATTACCTTTTCATATAATTTTATATTGTCGATATTTTCATTAATAGCTAAAATTAAAATATCTTGCTTTATATTATTATTTGACTTAGCTATGTCATTAGGTAGGATGTAACATTTACACTTCACTGTGTTCACTGTTTGAGAGTTGTGGTTGGCTGTCCGCATTGGCAAACTGCTTAGCTAACTATCACCTCGCTTGTTTACCTGTCGGCCCCGTGCAAGAGTACCAAGGGAGAATCACATGATTGCACCTTAGTTTGGAGACTGTCCTCCCTTCATCACTCTCCACAGCTGGTCATCGCTCGACCAGCACCTCTCTCTCCATCTCTAGAGATCTCTCTCGTCTCTGGCTGTTTGCTCATTATTTAGACTGTTTTGGTAGAGTATGGTTTTGCTGGTGAGTCGAAACATACTTCTTGTAACTGAGTAACTCTGTTCACAGAGCTTAGTTCAGACTGAGTGATTTTTGACGTTTTATAAAATTTGTGTCATACTGACACTCTAAGTCAACCCAGGCCCCTAGCTATAGCTTCTCACCTATTTTATCGTCGTAGTCGGGGATTTGGTTATGCTGAACTTAGATTCAGTATTAAGGGAGTTTTATGACTTATGGAGGAGCTGCTGATTGTCCCCAGTTAGGGTCGTTATTTTGGTCTCCTTGTTCCTGACGCTGTGTTGCTGCTTGTTACGTTATTGCTGTTGACGAATGATTTGTCATATAGTTCAAACAAGCTGTTTAGATTGCCACGTTGGTCAAAAAGATAGATTATTTGAGGACGTTTAGTCAGTCACTGTCGAGTCTAGTTTTATTGAGACATAACGAACAACTTTGAGCACATACATTCACACACACACACTTGTATATACTAGTATTTTTATAATTGATGATAATGTACCAGACGTTACTTAAGAGTCATACTGATATGAAATGTGCCTTCAGCACTATACTACTACAATAGATGTGTAGGAGCTTATATCCTAATTTATATCAAATTCATTTACTTTGATACTTTGATTTTGTCCACCTAACTTTGTTAATAAACTTCTCAATTTTTATTTCGTATTGAATAAATAAAAAATGTCAAATGTGATACCTTTTACAAAGCAGGAGATAGGGCTTTAGCTTCAAATTACTGACCATTAGCCTAGCCTCAGTTGTGGGAAAGTTGAGGGAATCAATAATTGGTAATGCAATTTGAAGTCAAGTTGGAAGATATAATTTGATCAACGAACCTCAGCACGGTTTTACAAAGCCTATTCTTGCCTTGAGAATTTGCGAACCTCATTTTCATGAAGGTATTCGATAAGGTTCCACACAGGAGACTGATTAAGAAATAGTGGCACATGGAAGAGAAATTATCTCTGGTTGAGGAATGGCTGACGGATAGGCAACAGAAATTTGAAGTTCAGCTCCATGAAGCTGAACTCTTCTCCAGGCTGAGGAACTGATTACCTCAAATACTGTTTCTCCAAGGTTGGTAGACTGATTACATCATCTTTATTTCGCTACTACACCTGCTCACTGTATTTGACTGAAGAAGCCTACTGTGTAGGCGAAACATTTCAGCAATAAAAATGCCAAACTGCTGTACATGTCATATTCATCAGTATACACCAAGTTATGAAGAGGAAGCCTCTCTCACAATTTGTTCAATCAAATTGGTAAATTGGTAACTATGCTTCCCAAAACAAATCTGAAGTTGTGCTGCATCGAGCACCAGTGTTGTGTTGAAAGTTTGAATCCAATTACAAGAGGCATTATCGAGTTATCGCACGGAAACCGCTAGACTATTTTTATTTGTAAAAAAAAAACCCATCAAATTAGGCCATACCCAGCCCAAATTTCTGGATACAAGATACACCGGCGATGAAAGTTTGAACCTGATCAGAAAAGTTATTCTCAGGTTACCTCAAGGAAACCATGAAGGAATAAAAATCTTAGAACTGGAGTAGGTATCATATAGCAGGTTAGCTTATAAAGATTTGTCAGGAAAGAGGACAAGTGTTTCCTGACGCGGGTCTTAGTTATATGACCCGCCGCTGTAGCTTTTGGTCATTGACCGAGGCCTTCCACTGGCTTACCGGTCCACCCCTTTAAAACTTAGTTATTATCATAACCGTTTCATAAAATCAATAGGAGACTCCCGTGTTATGTAGGGCACCTCCGAGGCGCCCTCCTTCCCTATAAAAATGTCCTCAAAAATACCACATCAATATTCAGAAATATCATATAAATGCTTCTATAAAAATTTACTAATAAAATATACAGATTATGTGGGTATGTGCGTGTTCCTGTGTTTACACACGTGTGTGCGTATGGAAGTGTACATGTGGTGCTTCTTAGTGACAAGAGAGAGAGAGAGAGAGAGCTAGCTTTATGCCTGGTAACACAGGGGTGTGGCGTCACTCGTTACTCTTATCATTCTAATGTAATCCTTTGCCTAGCTTACCCTCCCTCCCTCGCTCTCTACTACGACTCTCCCTCCCCTCCCTCTTCCCCGTCACCTCCTCCTTCACGGTGAAGGGACGACAACTTGTGGAAGTGGGAGGCGGACACAAGGAAGGTGACGGGAAATAATGATAAGTGACACAGTAATGTAATTAGTAGAGAAACCTCCTGGTAAAGTGAATGAAATGCCAGTTCATATTTCTCTCTCTCTCTCTCTCTCTCTCTCTCTCTCTCTCTCTCTCTCTCTCTCTCTCTCTCTCTCTCTCTCTCTCTCTCTCTCTCTCTCTCTCTCTCTCTCTCTCTCTCTCTCTCTCTCTCGCTGTGAGAGGACACAAGAAACAGAGGACTGCAGAGATAGTCACAAATGGAGTGATAGTGACAACATTAGGGCGGAAACCAAGTATGTTGTAGAATTTAAGAATTTACGGACGTGTAGTCAACAATGGTTGCTGTCAAGCCATAATCTTGAGAAACAGTCGTAATTCCTACTGTTTATAAACAGTCGGTTTGTCAGCAGATTCATCACATAATTTTCCCCACATCATATTCAGTAATTTACGACCTGCGTTAATTAAGTTAGCTCAGGTTAAGTTAATTTATTTTAGGTTAAGTTAATTTATGCTTGTTTATGTTAATTTAGGCTTAGTTAAATTAGGTTAAATTAGATTAAGTTTGGCTTGGTTAAGATTGGTTAGGTCAGATTATGTTAAGACTGGTTAGGTCAGGTTAAGTTAGGATTGGTTAGGTCAGGTTAAGTTAGGATTGGTTAGGTCAAGTTAAGTTAGGATTGGTTAGGTCAGATTAAGTTAGGATTGGTTAGGTCAGGTTAAGTTAGGATTGGTTAGGTCAGGTTAAGTTAGGATTGGTTAGGTCAGGTTAAGTTAGGATTGGTTAGGTCAGGTTAAGTTAGGATTGGTTAGGTTTGGTTAGGTTAGATTGCCGACTATAAATAAAAACACCAATTGTAAAGTGCCACAAGGCCGCCGATAAATGAAATTACAATAAAGGCCATAAAATATTGAAACACGAACAGAAAACGAGCCACTGAGGGCAGTAGAAATTAGTCAGATAATCACTGTTGAAGATTACTGAACAGTCACCCATTTGACTGTCTTAGCAACAGGGAAATACTGATCATTAATAATGTGGTATACCTAGAAGGTGCTGGTATTCCTGGAGGGTGCTGGTATACCTAGAGGGTGCTGGTATTCCTGGAGGGTGCTGGTATACCTGGATGGTGCTGGTATTCCTGGAGGGTGCTGGTATACCTGGAGGGTGCTGGTATACCTGGAGGGTGCTTATATACCTAGAGGGTACTGGTATTCCTGAAGGGTTCTGGTATTCCTGGAGGGTTCTGGTGTACTTGGAAGGTGCTGGTATTCCTGGAGGGTTCTGGTATTCCTGGAGGGTGCTGGTATACCTGGAGGGTGCTGGTATACCTGGAGGGTGCTGGTATTCCTGGAGGGTGCTGGTATACCTGGAGGGTGCTGGTATACCTGGAGGGTGCTGGTATACCTGGAGGGTGCTGGTATACCTGGAGGGTGCTGGTATTCCTGGAGGGTGCTGGTATACCTGGAGGGTCCTGGTATACCTGGAGGGTGCTGGTATTCCTGGAGGGTCCTGGTATACCTGGAGGGTCCTGGTATACCTGGATGGTGCTCGTATTCCTGGAGGGTCTGGTATACCTGGAGGGTGCTGGTATACCTGACGGGTGCTGGTATACCTGGAGGGTGCTGGTATACCTGGAGGTGCTGGTATTCCTGGAGGGTGCTGGTATTCTGAGGGTGCTGGTATACCTGTCGGGTGCTGGTATACCTGGAGGGTGCTGGTTTACCTGGAGGATGCTGGTATTCCTGTAGGGTGCTGGTATTTCTGTAGGGTGCTGGTATTCCTGGAGGGTGCTGGTATACCTGAAGGGTGCTGGTATTCCTGGAGGGTACTGGTATACCTGGAGGGTGCTGGTATACCTGGAGGGTGCTGGTATACCTGGAGGTGCTGGTATTCCTGGAGGTACTGGTATACCTGGAGGGTGCTGGTATTCCTGGAGGGTGCTGGTATACCTGGAGGGTGCTGGTATACCTGGAGGGTGCTGGTATACCTGGAGGGTGCTGGTATTCCTGGAGGGTGCTGGTATTCCTGGAGGGTGCTGGTATTCCTGGAGGGTGCTGGTACATTGGACCTGGAGTGGTGCTGGTATCCTGGAGGGTGCTGGTATACCTGGAGGTGCTGGTATCCTGGAGGGTGCTGGATACCTGGAGGGTGCGGTATACCTGGAGGGCTGGATCTGGAAACCTGGTGTAGGTGGGTTGAAACAGGTGAGGTAGGGTTAAACAGGTGTAAGTAGGATTCAAACAGGTGGTGGGTTGAAACAGGTGTAGTAGGTTAAACAGGTGGTGTGGTTGAAACAGGTTAGGTAGGGTTGAAACAGGTGTAGGTAGGTTGAAACAGGTTAGGTAGGGTTGAAACAGGTTAGGTAGGTTGAAACAGGTGTAGTAGGGTTGAAACAGGTTAGGTAGGGTTGAAACAGGTTAGTAGGGTTGAAACAGGTGTGGTAGGTTGAAACGGTGTAGTAGGGTTGAAACAGGTGTAGTAGGGTTGAAACAGGTGTAGGTAGGGTTGAAACAGGTGTAGTAGGGTTGAAACAGGTGTAGGTAGGGTTGAAACAGGTGTAGGTGGGTTGAAACAGGTGTAGGTAGGGTTGAAACAGGTGTAGGTGGGTGAAACAGGTGTAGTAGGGTTGAAACAGGTGTAGGTAGGGTTGAAACAGGTGTAGGTAGGGTTGAAACAGGTGTAAGTAGGGTTGAAACAGGTATAGGTATGTTCAAACAGGTGTAAGTAGGATTCAAACAGGTGGTGGGGTTGAAACAGGTGTAGGTAGGGTTGAAACAGGTGTAGGTGTGGTTGAAACAGGTGTAGGTATGGTTGAAACAGGTGTAGGTAAGGTTGAAACAGGTGTAGGTAAGGGTTGAAACAGGTGTAGGTGGTGCAGGTTAGGTAGGGTTGAAACAGGTCTAGGTAGGGTTGAAACAGGTCTATGTAGGGTTGAAACAGGTGTAGGTAGGGTTGAAACAGGTGTAGATAGGGTTGAAACAGGTGTACGTAGGGTTGAAACAGGTGTAGATAGGGTTGAAACAGGTGTAGGTAGGGTTGAAACAGGTGTAGGTAGGGTTGAAACAGGTGTAGGTAGGGTTGAAACAGGTGTAGGTGGGGTTGAAACAGGTGTAGGTAGGGTTGAAACAGGTGTAGGTAGGGATGAAACAGGTGTAAGTAGGGTTGAAACAGGTGTAGGAAGGGTTGAAACAGGTGTAGGTAGGGTTGAAACAGGTGTAGGTAGGGTTGAAACATGTGTAGGTTGGGTTAAAACAGGTGTAGGTAGGATTGAAACAGGTGTAGGTAGGATTGAAACAGGTGTAGGTAGGATTGAAACAGGTGTAGGTAGGATTGAAACAGGTGTAGGTAGGGTTGAAACTAAAGTTAGTTTGGTTAAAACATACACTACGGGGGTTGAAACAAACACTTCGGGGGTTGAAACAAACACTACGAGGGTTAAAACATACACTACGGGGGTTGAAACAAACACTACGGGGGTTGAAACATACACTACGGGGGTTGAAACAAACACTACGAGGGTTCAAACAAACACTACGGGGGTTGAAACAAACACTACGGGGTTGAAACATACACTACGGGGGTTGAAACATACACTACGGGGGTTGAAACATATACTACCGGGGTTGAAACAAACAATACGGGGGTTGAAACATACACTACAGGGTTGAAACATACACTACGGGTTAAAACATACACTACGGGGGTTGAAACATACACTACGGGGGTTGAAACAAACACTACGAGGGTTGAAACATACACTACGGGGGTTGAAACAAACACTACGGGGGTTGAAACATACACTACGGGGGTTGAAACATACACTACGGGGGTTGAAACAAACACTACGGGGTTGAAACAAACACTACGGGGTTGAAACAAACACTACGGGGGTTGAAACATACACTACGGGGGTTGAAACAAACACTACGGGGGTTGAAACAAACACTACGGAGGTTGAAACAAACACTACGGGGGTTGAAACAAACACTACGTGGGTTGAAACAAACACTACGGGGGTTGAAACATAGACTACGGGGGTTGAAACATACACTACGGGGGTTGAAACAAACACTACGGGGGTTGAAACAAACACTACGGGGGTTGAAACAAACACTACGGAGGTTGAAACAAACACTACGGGGGTTGAAACACACTACGGGGTTGAAACATACACTACGGGGGTTGAAACAAACACTACGGGTTGAAACATACACTACGGGGTTGAAACAAACACTACGGGTTGAAACAAACACTACGGGGTTGAAACAAACACTACGGAGGTTGAAACAAACACTACGGGAGTTGAAACAACACTACGGGGTTGAAACAAACACTACGGGGTTGAAACAAACACTACGGGGTTGAAACAACACTACGGGGTTGAAACACACTACGGGGTTGAAACAAACACTACAGGGGTTGAAACATACACTACGGGGTTGAAACAAACACTACGGGGTTGAAACAAACACTAGGGTTGAAACATTGAACACTAGGGTTGAAACATACGTGAAACCCTACGGTTGAAACAACACTGCGGGTTGAAAACGTAAACAAAGGTTGAAACACACTACAGGGGTGAAACAAACACTAGGTTAAACAACACGGGTTGAAACAAACACTAGGGTTGAAACAAACATAGGTTGAACACAGGGGTTGAAACACACTACGGGGTTTGAAACAGACACTACGGGTTGAACGTGGGGAACAACACTACGAGGTTGAAACAAGTGACACTGGTGAACAAGGGGTTGAGACAAAGTGAGGTTGAACAAGGTGAGCTGAGAACAAGGTGAACAGTGAAGAACAAGAGTGAAACAATGGTGGAACAAGGTGACTAGAAGGACAAGTGAAAGTAGGACAAGAGTGAGCAGTGAGGACAAGAGTGAGACAGTGAGTGGACAAGAGTGAAGCAGTGAGGACAAGGTGAGCAGTGAGGACAAGGTGAGCAGTGAGACAAGGTGAGCGTGAGACAAGGTGAGCAGTGAGACAAGAGTGAGCAGTGAGACAAGGTGAGCGTGAGACAAGGTGAGCTAGGACAAGGTGAGCGTGAGACAAGGTGAGCAGGAGACAAGGTGAGCGTGAGGACAAGGTGAGCTTTAGGACAAGGTGAGCAGTGAGGACAAGTGAGGCGTGAGGACAAGGTGAGCTTAGGACAAGGTGAGCGTGAGGACAAGGTGAGGCTTTAGGACAAGGTGAGGCGTGAGGACAAGGTGAGGCTTTAGGACAAGATGAGCAGTGAGGACAAGGTGAGGCGTTAGGACAAGGTGAGGCGTGAGGACAAGGTGAGGCGTTAGGACAAGATGAGCAGTGAGGACAAGGTGAGGAGTGAGGACAAGGTGAGCAGTGAGGACAAGGTGAGGAGTGAGGACAAGGTGAGCAGTGAGGACAAGGTGAGGCGTTAGGACAAGGTGAGGCGTGAAAACAAGATGAGCAGTGAGGACAAGGTGAGCAGTGAGGACAAGGTGAGGCGTGAGGACAAGGTGAGGGGTGAAGAGTGAGGAATGAGAGGTGGGGTGAAGTGTGAGGTGTGGAATGAGGGGTGGGGTGAGGCAGGGGCAGAGTGAGGCGTGAGGGGTAAGGTGAGGCATGGGGGGAAGAGTGAGGATAGAGGAGTGCTGGTGTGAGAGTATCAGCAAGCTTCTTCACTCTCATCCTCTATCCCTGCCTCTCATGCTCCTCCTGCCTCTCATGCTCCTCCTGCCTCTCATGCTCCTCCTGCCTCTCATGCTCCTCCTGCCTCTCATGCTCCTCCTGCCTCTCATGCTCCTCCTGCCTCTCATGCTCCTCCTGCCTTTCTCACAAATTGCCAGCGGCGCTTAGCTCAGTCTCCCCCTCCCCCCATCCTCTCTCACACTCTCTCTTTCTCTAACACACACACACACACACACACACACACACACACAGGTGCATAGGTTTGCAACAAGGTTAGTTCCGGAGCTAAGGGGAATGTCCTATGATGAAAGGTTAAGGGAAATCGGCCTGACGACACAGGAGGGTTAGGGGAGACTTGATAACGACATACAAAATACTGCGTGGAATAGATAAGGTGGACAGAGACAGGATGTTCCAGACAGGGGACACAGAAACAAGGTCACAATTGAAAGTTGAAGACTCAGACGAGTCAAAGGGATGTTAGGAAGTATTTCTTCAGTCATAGAGTTGTCAGGAAGTGGAATAGTCTAGCAAGTGATGTAGTGGAGCCAGGAACCATACATAGCTTTAAGACAAGGTATGATAAAACTCATGGAGCAGGGAGAGAGAGGACCTAGTAGCGGTCAGTGAAGAGGCGGGGCCCGGAGCTAAGTCTCGACCCCTGCAACCACAATTAGGTGAGTACACACACACACACACACAGGGCCGAGGAATGAAAGGGGAGAGCTGTTGGGAGCAGAGATAGCAGTAAGGGAGGGGGAGAAGGCACGACCATGCCACCAAGAGTTACTGGAAAAAATGGCCATGTACAAATGGGACCCAAAGGCACTGAGGGAAAGGCAATTGGAGGAGGAGGAGAGGGAGAAGTCAATGTTTATTCATGGGCTTGAGAAGAGCGAGGGGATTACACACAATGAAAGATGGTGGGAAGAAAAATGGGAGATTGAAAACATCAAATAGTTAAGGAAGACATGACTGAGATAGTAAATTTTCAGAGAATAGGGGGGTACTTGAAGGGAAGAAATCAGGTGGTCAAACTGATTTTCAAGAGAGAAACGGTGCAGAACTGGATCCTGCAAGAGAAACAATGGCTGAAGGAATTATCAACATGTAAGAGGGTTTTCCTATACCAAGATAGAACAAAAACAGAATGACAGTAGCCGAAGGAGAGGACACAGAAACGTAAGAGGCTAGGAAGAGAGAGACGAGGACAGAGTCAGCACAGGAGAACCAGAGAAGGGCAGAGCAACAAGTGCAAGCACATACAGAACCACCCCCAGAACCCCACAACCAAATACGCTATTCCAACACAACCCTCAATCCACACTCACAGCCCTCACCCCACACTACACTGTAGAATTCCACAGCACACTGCCAGGACCCCCACCCCCACAGACCCCCAGAACAGTGTTGGAGAGGAAACTGAAGGTATGGTACACCAACGCTGATGGAATAACAAATAAGTGGGAGGAGTGGCACGAAAGAGTCAAAGAGGCATCACCGGACATCATAGCTCTCACAGAACCCAAGCTCACAGGAACGATAACAGATGCCATCTTTCTAATGGGATATCAGATCTTGAGGAAAGACAGAGGGAACAGAGGGGTGGAGGAGTGGCACTGTTTATCCAAAACCAATGGGATTTCGATGAGCTGAAGGAGACAGAGAAGCAAGAGACTACATAATAGGAACACTTCAGTCTGGAGGTCCCAAGATGGTAATTGCAGTGATGTATAACCCACCACCGAAGAGCAGAAGGCCAAGGCAAGAGTATGATGAGAGTAATTGAGCGATGGTTGACACACTGGCTAAAGTGGCCAGAAGAGCTCATGTGTGCAGGGCAAAGCTGCTGATTGTGGGTTACTTCAATCACAAGGAAATCAACTGGGAGAACCTGGAGCGACATGGGGGCCCAGAAACGTAGAGGGCTAAGATGATGGAGGTGGTACTGGAAAACCTCATGTACCAACATGTAAGGGACACTACCAGAGAGAGAGGAGAGGATGAACCAGCAAGACTGGACCTAGTATTCACCTTGAGTAGTGCAGATATTGAGGACATCACATATGAAAGACCCCTCGGGGCCAGTGACCACGTGGTTCTGAGCTTTGAATACATTAGAGTTACAAGTGGAGAGGGAAGCAGGAAGGGCAGGACAAATGAAGCCAAACTACAAGAGAGGAGACTAAACAGGCATGAAGAATTTCCTGCACGGGGTTCAGTAGGACATAGAACTGGCAGTGAAGTCAGTAAACGATATGATGGAATATGTGACAAAAATATGCAAAGCTGAGGAGAGGTTTGTACCCAAGGGGAACAGAAATAACGAGAATGCCAGGATGAGCCCTTGGTTCACCCAAAGGTGTAGAGAGGCAAAAACCAAGTGTGCTAGAGAATGGAAGAAGTATAGAACGCAAAGGACCCAGGAGAATAAGGAGAGCAGTTGTAGAGCCAGAAATGAATATGCACAGGTAAGAAGGGAGGCCCAACGACAATACGAAAATGACATAGTAGCAAAAGCCAAATGTGACCCGAAGCTGTTGTACAGCCATATCAGGAGGAAAACAACAGTTAAGGACAAGGTATTCAGGCTGAGGAAGGAAGGAGGGGAATTCACAAGAAACGACCACAAAGTATGTGAGGAGCTCAACATGATATTCAAAGAAGTGTTCACAGAGGAGACAGAAGGGACTCCAGAAAGATGGAGAGGTGGGTTACACCATTAAGTGTTGGACACAATACATACAACCGAGGAAGAAGTGAAGAGGCTGCTAAGTGAGCTAGATACCTCAAAGGCGATGGGGCCGGATAACATCTCTCCATGGGTCCTGAGGGAGCAGAGGTGCTGTGTGTACCACTAACAACAATCTTCAACACATCTATCGAAACAGGGCGACTACCTGAGGTATGGAAGACAGCAAATGTAGTTAGTCCCAATTTATAAAAAATGAGACAGACATGACGCATTAAACTACAGACCAGTGTCACTGACATGTATAGTATGCAGTCATGGAGAAGATTATCAGGAGAAGAGTGGTGGAGCACTTAGAAAGGAATGAGCTTATCAACGACAGCCAGCACGGTTTCAGGGACGGGAAATCATGTGTCACAAACCTACTGGGGTTCTATGACAGGGTGACAACAGTAAGACAAGAGAGAGAGAGGGGTGGGTAGACTGCATTTTCTTGGACTGTAAGAAGGCGTTTGACACAGTTCCACACAAGAGATTAGTGCAAAAGTTGGAGGACCAGGCAGGGATAACAAGGAAGGCACTGCAATGGATCAGGGAATACCTGTCAGGAAGACAGCGAGTCATGGTACGTGTCGAGGTGTCAAAGTGGGCGCCTTTGACGAGCGGGGTTCCACAGTAGTCATTCCTATGACCGGTGCTGTTTCTGGTATTTGTGAACGACATGATGGAAGGAATAGACTCAGAAGTGTCCCTGTTTGCAGATGACGTGAAGTAGATGAGAAGAATTAATCGGACGAGAACCAGGCAGAAATACAAAGGGATCTGGACAGGCTGCAGGCCTGGTCCAACAACTGGCTCTTAGAGTTCAACCCCACCAAGTGCAAAGTCATGAAGATTAGGGAAGGGCAAAGAAAACTGCAGACGGAGTACAGTCTAGGGGGCCAGAGTCTACAAATCTCACTCAAGGAAAAGGATCTCGGGGTGAGTATAACACCAGGCGCATCTCCTGAGGCGCACATCAACCAAATAACTGCTGCAGCATACGGGCGCCTAGCAAACCTAAGAACAGCATTCCGACATCTTAATAAGAAATCGTTCAGGACCCTGTACACCGTGTACGTCAGGCCCATATTGGAGTATGCAGCACCAGTTTGGAACCCAAACATAGCCAAGCACGTAAGGAAACTAGAGAAAGTGCTAATGGCTAAGGTTTGCAACACGACTAGTCCCGGAGCTAATGGGCATGCCCTACGAGGAGAGGTTAAAGGAAATCAACGTGACGACACTGGAGGACAGGAGAGATAAGGGGGGATATGATAACGACATATGAAATACTGAGAAGAATCGACAAGGTGGACAGAGACAGAATGTTCCAGAGATGGGACACAGCAACAAGGGGACACAGTTGGAAGTTGAAGACTCGGATGAATCACAGGGATGTTAGGAAGTATTTCTTCAGTCACAGAGTGGTCAGGAAGTGGAATAGTCTGGAAAATGAGGTAGTGGATGCTGATACCATACATAGCTTTAAGAAGAGGTACGATAAAGCTCATGGAGCAGGGAGAGAGTGGACCTAGTAGCACCCACTGAAGGGACGGGGCCAGGAGCTATGACTCGACCCCTGCAACCACAATTAGATGAGTACACACACAGGACCTGAGACTCAACCCCAGTAACTGTATATAGGTAAGCACACACACACACACAGAGACTGACAACATAATGTGAAGACAAAACAATGGTTGGCATCATAGTGGTGTAAGTCAAGCGTATATTGTGAAGCCAAAGCTACTTATCATATCCCTCTTTCTTGATAACATTGCACTGTTGGTAAGTCATTCAAATAAGTAACTGCACGAACCTTAAACAGTGAGTATCTGACTGTATTTTCTAGTGCTCACTGTTGGTCTCTGTTTTCTGTTCGTACGTCAAAGATTTTTATCGTCTTTATCTTATATTTAATTTATTACATTTATAGTGTGTTATAATTGGGTGTTGTTTAGTGATAATAATTTAACTAAACCATAACTAACCTAACCTAAATTTTTCTGAGTAAAAATATATCGGAAAAATTCTATGTTTTGAATCCACTGACGAATTGTTCGCCATCTGTTGACCGTTTATAAAGTCAGTATTCTATCCGTTTCTTAAAATGATGAGTTGCTAATCATGGAAGATTTCAACCACAAAGAAATCGACTTTTGGGAATTGGAACCCACAAGAGGGATCACAAACGTGGAGGACTAAGATGACGGAAGCTGTGATGGAGAACTTTGTGTTCACATGTTGAGGAGAGAAGAGAGGAGGGATGAAGCAGCAAGACTGCACTCAGCATGTACCATGAGTGCATCTGATGTAGGTTAAATCAGTATGAAAGGTCTCTCGTTGCGATCATTCACTACTCAATTTTGAGTATCCTGTGGAATTAAACAATGAGGAAAAAATAGCAGGTTGCGAGCGGGAGAAACCGGATTTCAGAAGAGATTCAGGGATGAGATCCCTGAATGTAGTACAAAGGCATCTGGAAAGACACTGGAAGAGATACTGCGTGAACCTTGCCCTGGTTACAGTACACAACCCTTAAAAAGTTGCAGTTCACCTCGACTATTGCAGAGGTCAGACCTCTGCAATACATTTGTCCTCAAAAAATTATTAAGTTATACCATGAATTAAGGAAAGATCCTGGACTTCACCTTACAAAACAAAGCAAATGCGATATTAATTATGGACAAGGTAGATTATAGTGGAAAAATGAACATGTTCTTAGAAGACTGGGGAACTTGCGTACCTCTTAAGGTATAAACAAAATAAAAACAAAACTTTGGAAGGAAATACAAGTTTGGTAATCATTTAATGGTAATCCTACGGGGATACCTGACTATCAAACATGAGAACGAGCAATGAGGAAGTGAGAGCACTCGTGATAAACACCTGCAACACATGTATATTCCCCAGATCTGCGGTTTCGCCTGCCTTGAACGGGTCCGTATACAGCAGTATTCCAGCCTAGACAGAACAAGTGATTTAAAGAGAATCATCACTGGCTTGGCATACCTTGTTTTGAAGGTTCTCACTATCCATCCTATCATTTTCCTAGCAGATGTGATAATGACATTGTTGTGATCTTTGAAAGAGAGATTCTCTGACATTATCACTCCCAAGTCCTTCACATTAGTTTCCGCTCTATTGTGTGGTTAGAATTTGTTTTATACTCTGATCTAGCCTTTATTTCCTCGAGTTTTCCATAGCCGAGTAATTTAAATTTATTCTCATAGAACTTCATATTGTTTTCTTTGGTTCATTAGAAGACTTGGTTTATTTCCACTTCGAGATTTGCAGTGTCCTCAGTGAATGGCACTCATGCAAATTCCAGTATCATCAGCAAAGGAAGACACATTGTTATGGTTTATATTAACTCCAAACAGTTGTCAACTAGTAAGTGTATCTCATGACTTCGTGCAAAAAGAACTAAGCAGGTTAAACCCAACTAAGAGCACCGGCCCAGATAACATCCCGTCTAAGTTCCTAAAAGATGGTGCCTCTGAACTGGCAATCCCCATTACTCACATAATAAATTTGTCCATCACCACTAATACAGTACCAGAGGGGTTCAAGGAGGCCAGAGTTACTCCTATCTTCAAGAAAAATAGTAGGTCTGATGTCAGCAACTATAGGCCTGTTAGTATACTCAGTGTAATATCCAAAATTCTAGAGAGGGCGGTGTACTGTCAAGTAGTTAAGTATCTTAATGACAACAACATTCTTCATAGTTACCAATCAGGCTTTAGGAGCTCTTACTCAACCGACACCTCCCTAATTAATCTGATGGATTACATGAGAAAACTGAAATGTCGATAGGGAACCTCATAGGAATGGTAACTTTAGACTTGCAAAAGGCCTTCGATACTGTCAACCACAATGTATTATGTAAGAAACTTCAAGCTATCGGCATAGGTTCCATAGACTGGTTTAAGTCCTATCTTAACAATAGGAAACAAATTGTCAAAATCAACAAAACAGAATCAGAACCACTGCCGATAGCATGTGGAGTTCCCCAAGGTATTCTGGGTCCCTTATTATTCCTGTGTTATGTAAATGACATGCCCATCAGTGCTCTGTTAGTGTCAGGTAAACACCCACAAGATATAGCTAATGTATTAACACTGGAACTGGAATCCTGCAGCAAATGGTTAGTACACAACAAACTATCGTTACACCTCGGGAAAACAGAAGCCATACTCTTTGGCACGAAATATAAACTGAGAAGGGTAAATAATTTTAATGTCCGGTGTAATGGGGAATCCATCACTTCAGTTTCCTCAGTAAAATATCTGGGAATCCCCTTTGACCAATGCATGTCAGGAGAATTGATAGGGAACAGTGTAGTAAAGAAAGCGAATGCCAGACTTAAGTTCCTGTACAGACAAGCACAGTGTCTACCTACTGAGGCTCGCAGGACCCTATGTCTAGCCCTTATACAATGTCATATTGACTACGCTTGCTCTTCATGGTACTCTGCCTTGACAAAAAAACTGAAAGATAAGCTGCAAATCACCCAGAACAAAATGGTAAGATTCATCCTGGACCTGGGACCAAGAGAACATGTAGGCCAGGATGAATTACAACAATTGGATATGCTGAATATTGAAGACAGAGTAAAGCAACTTAAATTGAATCAAGTTTATAAAATTGCTCACAGTGTCCAGAATATCTTGCTGCCAATTTTGTCAAGGCTGAGAACCAAAGCAGTCATAGTACTAGGGGGAGAGAGCACAACTTTGTAGTACCCACAGTCAGTGGCCAGGCTTCAAACACCTTTATTGAACAGCAATAAAGGAATGGAACAGACTGCCTGCACATGTCAAAGCCAGTCATAGCATCAGCCAGTTCAAGAAGAGAACCAAAAGCTACCTAATGAATGTAGCGACAGAAAGGGAGAAGAATGATTTTTTTTTTTTAGCTAACATACATGAAAATGTAAATAACTCTTTTTACCTTATTCTTAGTATATATTCTTTATAGTATAAAAACATACATCTCCTTCGGTGTATAATATTAAGGTATTAAATGGACCCCAATGGAAATAAGTCACTCTGTCTGACTTTTTTTGGGTTATCCTAGTTTCTCTACACATATGCTGCTATGTATGATGATCTATGTAACTGTATTTGTGTATACCTGAATAAACGTACTTACTTACTTACTACTTACTAAATATCTGCCTATGTCAGCTGTTAGGATGAGGACTACGATGGGAGCGAGTATTGTGGCCGCCTCTGACTTTACTCTGTTTACTGTTACTCTTTGAATTTTATTGGTTAATGATCCATCTATCTACTTTTCCTGTTAACGCATTTTGTGTGCTATTACACCATGATCGCACATGTCGAAGACTTTCGCAAAGTCTGTGTGTATTGCATCTGCATTCTGTTTGTCCTCCAGTGCATCCAAGACCATGTCATAGTTTTATTGTGCACTCCATACCCGTGGTGTGGGTATGGAGTACATAATATAGTCAAAAGATTACAGAGGTACATAATAGGTCCAGGGCCTGGGCCGGAAAGTTTGGATGGCTGGTCACAATCGTAATGAGTTATTTATGCGGACATGAATTAGGTCACATACACACACACAAAAGTGGCAATGCGTTATTTACAGTGAGCAAAGTCAGGGTATTTTTCCAAAATGGTTGGTAATATACCATTGTGGATAAAATACTTTGATATATCTTGAACATTTCTGAGTGAGTTGTCTCTGAATTCATTAATTTTATCGCACTCCAGTACATAATGACGCAGGGTGTGACAATTGTCTGGCAAAGTTTACATCTTGTTTGGTCTACATCTGGTGGTAATGATTTAACCTGCCAAAGATACTTGTAACCCAGCCGGAGTCGGGCGGTAGTGACATCCAAGAGTCTGCTTATTTTGTTGGATGCATCATGTCATAAGTAGTTCAGTAGTTGTGAGAGACAGGAGCGACCTGCTCTAAATCCCTGGGTTGTGCAATTGTTGGTTATCGAAGTGACTGGCGATTTTGCTTCTTAGAACCCTTTCAAACACTTCTCTGATGTAGGACATAAGTGCTTTCCGTCTATAATTTCTTTGCAATTGCTTTAAAGGCACCTTTGTGGAGTGGGGCTATATTCGTTGTTTTTAGTGAGTGTGGGATGACCCCGTGTCTAGGGTGCCTCTCCATACAATATTTATGGCACCTGAAAGCAGTTTCTTGAACTTAAAAGATAAACACTGAGTTGCACGAGTTTGAGCCAGTGTCAGTGTGCGTGGCCATGTCCTGTGTCAGTGTGCGTGGCCATGTCCTGTGTCAGTGTGCATGGCCATGTCCTGTGTCAGTGTGCGTGGCCATGTCCTGTGTCAGTGTGCGTGGCCATGTCCTGTGTCAGTGTGCATGGCCATGTCCTGTGTCAGTGTGCGTGGCCATGTCCTGTGTCAGTGTGCGTGGCCATGTCCTGTGTCAGTGTGCATGGCCATGTCCTGTGTCAGTGTGCGTGGTAATGTCCTGTGTCAGTGTGCGTGGCCATGTCCTGTGTCAGTGTGCGTGGCCATGTCCTGTGTCAGTGTGCGTGGCCATGTCCTGGGTCAGTGCGTGGCCATATCCTGGGTCAGTGCGTGGCCATATCCTGGGTCAGTGTGTGGCCATATCCTGGGTCAGTGTGTGGCCATGCCCTGGGTCAGAGTACGTGGCCATGCCCTGGGTCAGAGTGCGTGGCCATGCCCTAGGTCAGAGTGCGTGGCCATGCCCTAGGTCAGAGTGCGTGGCCATGCTCTGGGTCAGAGTGCGTGGCCATGCTCTGGGTCAGAGTGCGTGGCCATATCCTGGGTCAGAGTGCGTGGCCATGTCCTGGGTCAGAGTCGTGGCTATGTCGGTAATTGTTTTTTTCAAAGTCCGGTGGTGTTAGACATATCAGAAATTCTAGAAATATTAAAAAAAAAATTGAGTCAGCCATAAAAAAAATGAGTCAGATATTCGACCCTTAATCTGATTAACAGGTGTGTGATTGTTATTAACAGGTGTGTGATTGATATTAACAGGTGTGTGATTGATATTAACAAGTGTGTGATTGATATTAACAGGTGTGTGATTGATATTGACAGGTGTGTGATTGTTATTAACAGGTGTGTGATTGATATTAACAGGTGTGTGATTGATATTAACATGTGTGTGATTGTTATTAACAGGTGTGTGATTGTTATTAACAGGTGTGTGATTTATATTAACAGATGTGATTGTTATTAACAGGTGTGTGATTGTTATTAACAGGTGCGTTATCGATATTAACAGGTGTGTGATTGATATTAACAGGTGTGTGATTGATATTAACAGGTGTGTGATTGATATTAACAGGTGTGTGATTGATATTAGGTGTGTGATTGTTATTAACAGGTGTGTGATTGTTATTAACAGGTGCATTATCGATATTAACATGTGTGTGATTGATATTAACAGGTGTGTGATTTATATTAACAGGTGTGATTCTTAACAGGTGTGTTATTGATGTTAACATTTGTGATTGATATTAACAGGTGTGTGATTGATATTAGGTGTGATTGTTATTAACAGGTGTATGATTGATATTAACAGGTGTGATTGTTGTTAACAGGTGTTATTGGCATTAACAGGTGTGTGATTGATATTAACAGGTGTGTGATTGATATTAACAGGTGTGTGATTGATATTAACAGGTGTGTGATTGATATTAACAGGTGTGATTGTTATTAACAGGTGTGATTGTTATTAACAGGTGTGTGATTTATATTAACAGGTGTGTGATTTATATTAACAGATGTGATTCTTAACAGGTGTGTTATTGATATTAACATTTGTGATTGATATTAACAGGTGTGTGATTGATATTAGGTGTGATTGTTATTAACAGGTGTATGATTGATATTAACAGGTGTGATTGTTGTTAACAGGTGTTATTGTTATTAACAGGTGTGTGATTGTTATTAACAGGTGTGTGATTGATATTAACAGGTGTGTGATTGGTATTAACAGGTATAATTGGTATTACAGGTGAGTGATCGGTATGAACAGGAGTGTGATTGATATTAGGTGTGTGATCGGTATTAACAGGTGTGTGATTGGTATTAACAGGTGTGATTGGTATTAACAGGTGTGTGTGATCGGTATCAACAAGTGTGATTGGAATTAATAGGTGTGATTGGAATTAACAGGTGTGCGATCGGTATTAACGGGTGTGTCATTGGTATTAATATTAAGGTGTGATTATTAACAGGTGTGTGATTGGTATTAGTAGGTGTGATTGTTATTAATAGGTGTGTGCATGGTATTATCAGGTGTGCACAAATATTAACAAGTGTGTGTTTAGTGTTAACAGATGTGTGTTTGGTATTGTGTGCTTGCTAGTAACAGGTGTGATTACTAATAGATGTGTGATTGATAACAGGTGTGTTACAACAGGTGTGTTAGGATGTCATACCTAACAGAAGAAGTACAAAGGGAACAAAGGGCCATACAGAATATTGCAAGAAACCCAAAATATTTCTATTCCAATGCAAAATCCAAGCTAAGAACTACCTGTAGAATTGGACCATTATTGAGAGGAGATTCGTATACTGACGATGAACAGGAAATGAGTGAAATCCTAAAAGAACAGTATGAGTCAGTGTTCAGCAACCCACTAAATGACAGCAAGGTAGAAAATGCAGAAATATTTTTCACTCCAGCAGAAGGCTGCGCAGACCACCTGACTGACATTAGAACAAATCCCATAGATTTCGAAAAAGAAATGGACAACATGCCCACTCACTCAGCACCTGGACCAGATTCATGGAATGCTCTATTTATAAAGAAGTTCAAAGTACCACTAGCACGAGCCCTCAGTATTCTTTGGAGAAAGAGCTTAGATCTAGGTGAAATACCGGAGGCCTTAAAAGAGTGCAGACATAGCTCCTTTGCATAAGGGAGGTAGTAGAGCACTAGCTAAAGGTTATAGACCAGCATAACCCAAACCAGCATGGCTTCAGAGCGGGACGATCATGCCTGTCACAGCTGCTGAACCATTATGACAGAATTACGGAGGCATTGGAAGACGACCAAAACGCAGATGAGATTTGCACAGATTTTGCGAAGGCGTTTGACAAATGCGATCATGGAGTGATAGCGCACAAAATGAGGGCCATAGGCATTACGGGGAAGGTAGGCAGATGGATTTTCGGGTTCCTAACACACAGAACACAAAAAGTAGCAGTAAACATAGCAAGATCCAGCATTAGCGAGGTCAAAAGCTCAGCGCCCCAAGGCACTGTGGCACTTCTGCTGTTTCTCATCCTCATAGCATAGATAAAAACACCAGTCATTCTTTTGTATCATCATTTGCAGATGACACTAAAATAAGCATGAAAGTCACTACGGTAGAGGACACTGAAAAATTACAGGAAGACATAAGCAGGGTCTTCCAGTGGGCAGTGGAGAACAACATGACGTTCAATGGTGATAAGTTCCAGCTGCTGAGGTATGGAAAAAATGAACTCAAAAGAAACACTGTATACAAAACTCAAGAGGGTCACCAAATAGAACGAAAGGAACACGTAAAGGACCTGGGAATAATTATGTCATCTGACCTTTCTTTTAAAGACCATAACAAGACAAAGATCACAACAGCCAGGAAGATGACGGGGTGGGTATTGAAAACTTTCAAAACAAGGTAAATAATGCCGATGGTGACATTCTTCAAATCGCTAGTGCTCCCTCACTTAGAATACTGCTCTATGCTGACGGCCCCGTTCAAAGCAGGAGAAATATCAGAGCTGGAACAAATACAGAGATTGTTTACGGCTCACATTGAGCCAATAAAACACCTAAATTACTGGGAACGCCTTCAAGTCTTGAACATGTACTCACTGGAGCGGAGGAGAGATACATGATAATATATACTTGGAAAGTACTCGAGGGCCTGGTCCCAAATCTGCACACTGCCATAACAACATACTGGAGTGAGAGATATGAGAGGAAATGTAAAATAAACCCAGTGAGGAGCAGGGGTGCGGTGGGGACAATAAGGGAACACTATCAACATCTGGGGTCCCAGACTATTCAACATCTTACCGGAAGATATCACAAACACGGCTGGAACCAGTGTAGAAACCTTCAAGAAGAAACTGGACAAGTATCTTCACCAGGTGCCAGATCTACCAGGCTATGATGTTTATGTGGGGCAGCGGGCCTCCACCAGGTGTGTATTTGTTATTAACAGGTGTGTGTGTTATTAACAGGTGTGTGTGTTATTAACAGGTGTGTGTTATTAACAGGTGTGTGTGTTATTAACAGGTGTGTGGTTATTAAGAGGTATGTGTTTGTAATTAACAGGTTTGTGCATGATATTATCAGCTCTGTATTTAGTATTAACAATAATAATAATACTAATTATTTACTACAAGTACATGTACAAGGTATACAGTCCTAGCTGACATCAATGACATAGAAAGCCGCTTGTTATGCTGAGCATTTCGGGCAAATTAGGTCAGTTTTGTCCCGGGATGCGACCCACACCAGTCGACACCCAGGTACCCATTTTACTGATGGGTGAACATAGACAACCGGTGTAAGGAAACACGTCCGATGTTTCCACCCCTTCGCCGGAAATTGAACCCGGACCCTCACCGTGTGAAGCGAGAGCTTTTACCACAAGGCCACGGGGCACCGTGTGTGAAGGTATATTAACAGTTGAATAACAGGTGTGGGACATGGTTTAGCAAGTGAGTGGGTTTAACAGGTGTGTGTTGGATAACAGATGTGAACATAACGCGCGTGTTACTGCTATTAACAGGATTAACAGATGTATCAGACTAAATGAAAGGTTTCTGATGGGTGTGTTGGGACGACTAATATAGTCTAGTGCTACGTATAATAGAGCCTTCTAGTATTAATATAGTCTAGTGCTACATATAATAGAGCCTTCTAGTATTAATATAGTCTAGTGTTACGTATAATAGAGCCTTCTAGTATTAATATAGTCTAGTGTTACGTATAATAGCCTCCTAGTATTAATATTGTCTTGTGCTACGTATAATAGAGCCTTCTAGTATTAATATAGTCTAGTGTTACGTATAATAGAGCCTCCTAGTATTAATATAGTCTTGTGCTACGTATAATAGAGCCTTCTAGTATTAATATAGTCTTGTGCTACGTATAATAGAGCCTCCTAGTATTAATATAGTCTAGTGTTACATATAATAGAGCCTTCTAGTATTAATATAGTCTAGTGTTACGTATAATAGAGCCTTCTAGTATTAATATAGTCTAGTGTTACGTATAATAGAGCCTTCTAGTATTAATATAGTCTAGTGTTACGTATAATAGAGCCTCCTAGTATTAATATAGTCTAGTGTTACGTATAATAGAGCCTTCTAGTATTAATATAGTCTAGTGTTACGTATAATAGAGCCTCCTAGTATTAATATAGTCTAGTGTTACGTATAATAGAGCCTTCTAGTATTAATATAGTCTAATGTTACGTATAATAGAGCCTTCTAGTATTAATATAGTCTAGTGCTACGTATAATAGAGCCTTCTAGTGTTAATATAGTCTAGTGTTACGTATAATAGAGCCTTCTAGTATTAATATAGTCTAGTGCTACGTATAATAGAGCCTTCTAGTGTTAATATAGTCTAGTGCTACGTATAATAGAGCCTTCTAGTATTAATATAGTCTAGTGTTACGTATAATAGAGCCTCCTAGTATTAATATAGTCTTGTGCTACGTATAATAGAGCCTCCTAGTATTAATATAGCTTTGTGCTAGGTATAATAGAGCCTCCTAGTATTAATATAGTCTTGTGCTACGTATAATATAGCCTCCTAGTATTAATATAGTCTAGTGCTACGTGTAATATAGCCTCCTAGTATTAATATAGCCTTATGCTACGTATAATAGAGCCTCCTAGTATTAATATAGCCTTGTGCTAGGTATAATAGAGCCTCCTAATGTTAATATAGTCTTGTGCTAGGTATAATAGAGCCTCCTAGTATTAATATAATCTTGTGTTAGGTATAATAGAGCCTCCAAGTATTAATATAGCCTTTGGTAAGGATTAATATATTAAGTAAAAGGACACAAATGCAACTAATGTGACATTTTATTGTGGCAACGTTTCGTTCTCCAGGAGCTTTGTCAAGCCGTTACAAGCGATACATGGACACAGAGCGTATATATATACTCTCAAAGTGAGGTGTAATACTAGTGGTGGTAGAAGTAGTAGTGATATAAGTAGTAGTAGTAGTAATACTATAAGGTAGAACAATCAATTTGCACATGAGTAAAAGGTGATAAAACAATTACATGGGTAGTATAAAAATAGGTTAGACAAATATTTCTGCTGGAGGTTGGAATAGAGAAGGCCTGTAGGAGTGTTCCACATCTACGATGTGCTTGTGTAGAATTAGCAGGAGAGACTATGTGATGGCAGGGTTTACGGTTTTCAGGAAAATTCTTGCTAAGACTTCAGAGATAGTGAAGCTGCACTATTATTACAGGATTAATATAGTTTGTATAATGGATTAATATAGTTTTTAATGGATTAATATAGTTTTTTATAAGGGGTGAAACATGTGTTTGGTGTGGGGTCAAGCAGATATATGGTGTGTACGTCAAACAGGTGTATATGGAGTCAGATGTATGGTGTGGGGTCAAACAGATGTGTGGTGGGGACAAACAGATGTATAGTGGGGGTCAAACAGATGTATGGTGGGGTCAAACAAATGTATGGTGGGGTCAAACAGATGTATGGTGGGGTCAAACAAATGTATGGTGGGGTCAAACAAATGTATGGTGGGGTCAAACAGATGTATGGTGGGGTCAAACAGATGTATGGTGGGGTCAAACATGTATGGTGGGGGTCAAACAGATGTATGGTGGGGTCAAACAGATGTATAGTGTGGAAGTAAAACAGATGTTTGGTGTGGGGGTCAGACAGATGTATGGTGTTGGTGGTCAGACAGATGTATGGTGTGGGGGTCAGACAGGTGTATGATACGTGGTCAAGCAGCTGCATGACACGGGGTCAAACAGGTGCATGACACGGGGTCAAACAGGTGCATGACACGGGGTCAAACATGTGCATGATACGGGGTCAGACAGGTGCATGACACGGGGTCAAATATGTGAATAAATAAAATAGGAAAATTAGAGTTAACTCACCCAGGAGGTGCAAGAAGAGGTATGGGAGCGAGCTAGGTGGCTCCCAGGTGGTGTGGCAAGAGCTAGGTGGCTCCCAGGTGGTGTGGCAGCGAGCTAGGTGCTCCCAGGTGGTGTGGCAGCGAGCTAGGTGGCTCCCAGGAGGTGTGGCAGCGAGCTAGGTGGCTCCCAGGTGGTGTGGCAGCGAGCTAGGTGGCTCCCAGGTGGTGTGGCAGCGAGCTAGGTGGCTCCCAGATGGTGTGGCAGCGAGCTAGGTGGCTCCCAGATGGTGTGGCAGCGAACTAGTGGCTCCCAGGTGGTGTGGCAGCGAGCTAGTGGCTCCCAGGTGGTGTGGCAGCGAGCTAGGTGGCTCCCAGGTGGTAAGGTTACTTGAAGCAGGTGAGGACCAAGTGCTGCTGCCGCTGCACAGGTGACTTAGGTGAGTCTCCACCACACCACAGCTAGAGAGAGAGAGAGAGAGAGAGAGGAGGGGGAGGGAGGGAGATAGAGCGAAGACGACAGACGATAAGGGTAAGATAAAGAAGAGAGAGGAAGAGAAAGGTAATATAAAGAAGAGAGGAAAGATAGTGAAGAGAAATGAGAATAAAGAGAGTAAGATAGGAGAGATGAGAAAGATAAGTGTTCAGCTAGAATAGTAGTAGTTAGTGTGTGTGTGTGTGTTTGTATTTATTCGCCTTTTATTTGTGCTGATTAATTGTAGTTTCGGGGGTCAAGTCTCTGCTCCTGGCCCCCCGCGTGCCTCTCAACTGCAAGCCACCGGTTCAACCAGCTTGCTGCCTCATGGGCACCTGTCGTACCTAGGCTTTAAACTATGTATAATATTTGCTTCTACCGAGTCCTACGTCATTCCACTATCTGGTCTTCCTGTGTGTGTGTGTGTGTGTGTGTGTGTGTGTGTGTGTGCGTGTTGTGTGTGTGTGTGCGTGTGCGTGCGTTCGTGTGTGTTTGGTAAAATTATGACATGTGGGGATATGACAGGTGTGAGATCAGTAGGACAGGTGTGGGTGGAATTGAGTTAAGTGTAGGAAGACGGATGTGGGAAGGACAGGTGTGGGGAGGACAGGTGTGGGGAGGACAGGTGTGGGGAGGACAGGTTTGGGAGGACAGATGTTCAAGACGAGACTAGGTGAGCGTGTGGCAGCAGGTGAGTGAGAGGAGAGGTGGAGATGTCTTGCTGGGTCCCAGGGCCACCTTCAACTGATGCTCATAGACCTCACTCCCTGCCTCGTCTTCTCTCTCTCTCTCTCTTTCTCTCTCTCTCCCCTTTTCTCTTTCTCTCTCTCACACAGAGAGAAACACACACTCGAGCAGATGTTTGTTCCAGCTAACAATCACTACGCTGTGTCTGTGTCAAAGCCTGACTCTAGCAATACTTTTAATTATATTTCATAAACTTATACATTAATATTAAGCCAACAATGGAGTGGGAGGAATGTACAGCACCTGGTACCTGTCAGCCATAACCTTCATTTCCTCATTTATTTTACTTTGTGATGTCTACGTTTTACAGAAACATGTGCCAGATGTCAGCCATGCAAGCCATGGATAACTGATGATATATGATGGTCTTGAAAAGGCTCTGCCCAGAGTGGGACTGCACGGATATCACTTATTTAGTTCAACCCTTCAGGGTTCAGACACTGTACTTCTCACCTCCATAACTCAGGTCAGGCTAACCGATTTCCTTGAATCTCTACCTGGATGTCATCTTAGCGTCTTTGGTGGTACGTTACCGAAGTTTGCTGGCCAGTGTAGAAGTGCATGTTATAAGAGACAATGCCTGAACAAATGACTGGCTCACACACAGGAAACAGTGGTACTCAACGGAGAGTTATCCCAGTAAACAAACGTATTATTGAGTGGAGTTCCCCAGGGACTGATTCTTGGTCCAGTCCTCTTCACAATTTACGTAAATGATCCCGAGGTAGAGTTAACACCTAAAATAGCAAAATATGCAAGTGAAATCAAATAGGGAAACTGTACAGCATTCAAAGTTGTCTTGAGTATTGAGAGTATTCTGAACAGGTTGCCACTGTGGTCAGAGAAGTGAACAATAAGTTTCAACTTAGACTAGTACAAAGTAATGCATTTTCAGTATAGCAATATCAAACAAGAGAAGAAAATAACCTTGGAGTAAGCATGAACAACGACCTCAGAAGTATCTACGAGCAGCAAGTCTAACAGACTGCTAGCAGGTCTAACAAACTGCTAGGTATCATACCTAGAAACTTCAAGCACAAAACATTAGACACCACATTGACCCTATAAGCCACTTATTAGACCGCATATTGATTATGCCTTCCAGTTTTGGTCTCCAAATTATATAATAGATGAAACTAAACTGAAGAGGATATAGAAATGAGTTAGCCAGGTTGTACCGTCCCTCAGAAAAACCTTATAAAGAAATAACTGCACTCATCGTTTTCGTTCTTAAGAAACAGAGACACGGGATCTCATTCAGATCCTTAAAATTTTGGATGACGTTGACACAGATATGAAGAGCTCTTAGAAGTGGTGAGTGAGTCCGTAGCTGAAAATGATGGACTGAAACTACGAGGCAGAAGGTGCTACACAAATGTATGCAAGTTTTTTTTTGCAAATAAAATTATTGCAGAATGGAATAAACTACGCACTAAAGTTATAGCTTGAAGACAATGCAGTCATTATAGAACCTGCTGGACAAGCACTTTGTAAACATAGGAATCAACTAGTTACTAGTAACACCAGTAGTGATGACATTAACACCAGTAGTGATGACATTAACACCAGTAGTGATGACAGTAACACCAGTAGTGATGACATTAACACCAGTAGTGATGACAGTAACACCAGTAGTGATAGTAACACCAGTAGTGATGACATTAACACCAGTAGTGATGACAGTAACACCAGTAGTGATAGTAACACCAGTAGTGATGACATTAACACCAGTAGTGATGACAGTAACACCAGTAGTGATGACATTAACACTAGTAGTGATGACAGTAACACCAGTAGTGATGACAGTAACACCAGTAGTGATGACAGTAACACCAGTAGTGATGACAGTAACACCAGTAGTGATGACAGTAACACCAGTAGTGATGACAGTAACACCAGTAGTGATGACAGTAACACCAGTAGTGATGACAGTAACACCAGTAGTGATGACAGTAACACCAGTAGTGATGACATTAACACTAGTAGTGATGCCATTAACACCAGTAGTGATGACAGTAACACCAGTAGTGATGACAGTAACACCAGTAGTGATGACAGTAACACCAGTAGTGATGACAGTAACACCAGTAGTGATGACATTAACACCAGTAGTGATGACAGTAACACCAGTAGTGATGACATTAACACCAGTAGTGATGACATTAACACCAGTAGTGATGACAGTAACACCAGTAGTGATGACAGTAACACCAGTAGTGATGACAGTAACACCAGTAGTGATGACAGTAACACCAGTAGTGATGACAGTAACACCAGTAGTGATGACAGTAACACCAGTAGTGATGACAGTAACACCAGTAGTGATGACAGTAACACCAGTAGTGATGACAGTAACACCAGTAGTGATGACAGTAACACCAGTAGTGATGACAGTAACACCAGTAGTGATGACAGTAACACCAGTAGTGATGACAGTAACACCAGTAGTGATGACAGTAACACCAGTAGTGATGACAGTAACACCAGTAGTGATGACAGTAACACCAGTAGTGATGACAGTAACACTAGTAGTGATGACAGTAACACCAGTAGTGATGACAGTAACACCAGTAGTGATGACAGTAACACCAGTAGTGATGACAGTAACACCAGTAGTGATGACAGTAACACCAGTAGTGATGACAGTAACACCAGTAGTGATGACAGTAACACCAGTAGTGATGACAGTAACACCAGTAGTGATGACAGTAACACCAGTAGTGATGACAGTAACACCAGTAGTGATGACAGTAACACCAGTAGTGATGACAGTAACACCAGTAGTGATGACAGTAACACCAGTAGTGATGACAGTAACACCAGTAGTGATGACAGTAACACCAGTAGTGATGACAGTAACACCAGTAGTGATGACAGTAACACCAGTAGTGATGACAGTAACACCAGTAGTGATGACAGTAACACCAGTAGTGATGACAGTAACACCAGTAGTGATGACAGTAACACCAGTAGTGATGACAGTAACACCAGTAGTGATGACAGTAACACCAGTAGTGATGACAGTAACACCAGTAGTGATGACAGTAACACCAGTAGTGATGACAGTAACACCAGTAGTGATGACAGTAACACCAGTAGTGATGACAGTAACACCAGTAGTGATGACAGTAACACTAGTAGTGATGACAGTAACACCAGTAGTGATGACAGTAACACCAGTAGTGATGACAGTAACACCAGTAGTGATGACAGTAACACCAGTAGTGATGACAGTAACACCAGTAGTGATGACAGTAACACTACTAAGTTACCAGGGTTAGTTTTAACTCCATATCTTCCATCCACTTCCTTCTCTCCTGTAAATTAGACACATGTGTAACACTTGGGTATCTTCATTATGGAAACGTTTCGCCCCACAGTGGCTTCATCAGTCCAATACAGAGAAGAATGGTGAAGATCAGAAGGAGTTTGAGGTAATCAGTCCCTCACCTGGAGTCGACTCTAGGTTGAGGGACTGACTACCTCAACTGCTGATCTTCACCATTCTTTGTACTGGACTGATGAAGCCACTGTGTGACGAAACGTTTGCACGATAATGATCCCCAAGTGTTGTTCAAGTGTCTAACTTATCAACTTATGGGTTCTCTCAACCATTCATCTACATTCTCTTCTTAAATCCATGCCATTATTTTCCAATATTGTATCGTATATTTTCTCCCCGTTTTCATACAGGCAGTGGCCAGAGGGCGTAGAGGAGGAAGAGCCTTCTGCTTTTCTATCTTTGAATCATATACCTACATGATACACATTAGTCCTTATTCTAGACAGAAGTACAGGAGGGCCCCGATTTACAGCGCTTCGCTTTACAGCTTTTCGCTAATGCAACAGTTTTTAATTATACTCATTATTTATTCAGATTTCCTACAATTAATATATCCACCACTCACTATAAGCATTTTTTTAGGTTTAGCTTTATTGTTCGCGTAATATATGATAGTATAAACATGTTATCACCCTTTTATATGCATTTGAAAATGGAAAAGGGGGGGAAAAAAGGAGGGAGGGGGCGCCCGCGCTCCCGCCCATGTTTCACTTTACAGCGATTTTTACTTTACAAGAGTAGCTTGGGACCAAACCGCTGTATAAGAGGGGCCTTGTTGTAGGTAGTTCTCAGACGATAGCCTCGGTGTGACCTTGAACATAATCCTCTGCAATTTATTCTTCGCGTGTTCGTACTGTAATGTACACTCTGATCCAACGTGGCAGCAGGAATGTGCGAGTACCGAGTTCTGACCAGAGCTTTAGTAAGAAGGGCAAGGAAGAAGGATGGGTAAGGAAGAAGGATGGGTAAGGAAGAAGGATGGGTAAGGAAGAAGGATGGGTAAGGAAGAAGGATGGGTAAGGAAGAAGGATGGGTAAGGAATGGGTAAGGAAGAAGGATGGGTAAGGAAGAAGGATGGAGTAGGAAGAAGGATGGGTAAGGAAGAAGGATGGGTAAGGAAGAAGGATGGGTAAGGAAGAAGGATGGGTAAGGAAGAAGGATGGGTAAGGAAGAAGGATGGGTAAGGATGGAAATATGGGAAAAGGGTGCGGGGTAGAGGAGGTGGGGTAATAAGGTAAGTGGCCTAATCACTTTGGTGCATTTTAATACAAGAGAGTGTTGTCCCTACCACTTAATAACCACCACACCTTACCTTCAGCAACTCGTCTTGGGACGTACCCATCCCTTCCATGCACCTCACACTTGTACACTTGCTCTGTCTTAAGAACATAAGAAAGAAGGAACACTGCAGCAGGCCTACTGGCCCATGCGAGGCAGGTCCAAGTCTCCCACTGGCTTAAGCCTATGCCCCGACCCACCAGGTCAGGTTACATTCACTTAAGGAAGGAGCACGGTATCTGACCTAATAGCACAAGCTAGTCAGGACCAACTCACACCCACCCGCACCCACTCATATATTTATCTAGCCTATTTTTAAAACTACACAACGTTTTAGCCTCTATAACTGTACTCGGGAGTTTGTTCCACTCATCGACAACTCTATTACCAAACCAATGCTTTCCTATATCCTTCCTGAATCTGAATTTATCCAACTTAAAGCCATTGCTGGAGTCCTGTCAATACTAGCCATTTTTAGCACGCTATTTACATCCCCTTTATTTATTCCTGTTTTCCATTTATACACCTCTAATCATATCCCCCTAATTCTACGCCTTTCTACAGAGTGCAGATTCAGGGCCCCTCAGTCTATCCTCTAGGGAAGATTTCTGATACGGAATCAACTTAGTCATCTCCTTTGTACGTTTTCCAGAGCATTTATATCCATTCT
>WNWK01008312.1:0-85697 GCA_009830355.1 Cherax destructor | reverse complement strand
AGAGTCATGTAGGATGTTACTGTTATACCACACAGTGTGTGAGAGTCATGTAGGATGTTACTGTAATACCACACAGTGTGTGAGAGTCATGTAGGATATTACTGTTATACCACACGGTGTGTGAGAGTCATGTAGGATGTTACTGTTATACCACACACTGTGTGAGAGTCATGTATGATGTTACTGTTATACCACACAGTGTGTGAGAGTCATGTAGGATGTTACTGTTATACCACACAGTGTGTGAGAGTCATGTATGATGTTACTGTTATACCACACAGTGTGTGAGAGTCATGTACAATGTTAATGTCATACCACACAGTGTGTGAGAGTCATGTAGGATGTTACTGTTATACCACACAGTGTGTGAGAGTCATGTAGGATGTTACTGTTATACCACACAGTGTGTGAGAGTCATGTAGGATGTTACTGTTATACCACAAGGTGTGTGAGAGTCATGTAGATGTTAATGTCATACCACACAGTGTGTGAGAGTCATGTAGGATGTTACTGTTATACCACACAGTGTGTGAGAGTCATGTAGGATGTTACTGTAATACCACACAGTGTGTGAGAGTCATGTAGGATGTTACTGTTATACCACACAGTGTAGTCAGTAGATGTTATGTTATCAAGTGTGGCATGTAGGATGTTACTGTTATACCACAAGTGTGTGAGAGTCATGTAGGATGTTACTGTTATACCACACAGTGTGTGAGAGTCATGTAGGATGTTACTGTTATACCACACAGTGTGTGTGAGTCATGTAGGATGTTACTGTTATACCACACAGTGTGTGAGAGTCATGTAGGATGTTACTGTTATACCACACAGTGTGTGTGAGTCATGTAGGATGTTACTGTTATACCACACAGTGTGTGAGAGTCATGTAGGATGTTACTGTTATACCACACAGTGTGTGTGAGTCATGTAGGATGTTACTGTTATACCACACAGTGTGTGAGCCACATAGGTTGTTACTGTTATACCACACAGTGTGTGAGCCACATAGGTTGTTACTGTTATACCACACAGTGTGTGAGCCACATAGGTTGTTACTGTTATACCACACAGTGTGTGAGCCACATAGGTTGTTACTTTTATACCATAGACTGGGAAGGAAGGCCACGCTCTCATTCGTGTTTTTCCTGGGTGGTGTCGCATGCTTCGCATCCGGACTTATCCCTGAAGGTAAATTATGTGAGTTTTTGGTAGATTCCACATTCAGTGTCACTGCCACACCCATGTCCACACTGCCACACCCATGCCCAAACTCACTGTCACACCCATGCCCAAACTCACTGCCACACCCATGCCCACACTCACTGCCACACCCATGACCACACTCACTGCCACACCCATGCGCACACTCACTGCCACACCCATGACCACACTCACTACCACAGTCACTGCCACACCCATGACCACACTCATTGCCACACCCATGCTCACACTCACTGCCACACCCATGACCACACTCACTACCACAGTCACTGCCACACCCATGACCACACTCACTGCCACACCCATGACCACACTCACTGCCACACCCATGTCCACACTTACTGCCACACTTATGTCCACTCTTACTGCCACACTCATGTCCACTCTCACTGCCCCACCCATGCCCACACTCACTGCCACACCCATACCCACACTCACTGCCACACCCATTCCCTCACTTCCACACCCATGCCCACACTCCCACATCTATGCCCACACTCCCACACCCATGCACACAGTTCCACACCTATGCCCACAATCCCACACCCATTCCCACACTTCCACACCAATGCCCACAATCTCACACCCATGACCACACTTCCACACCCATGCTCACACTTCCACACCCATGCCCACACTTCCACACCCATGCCCACTCTTCCACACCTATGACCACACTTCCACACCCACGCTCACACTCCCTCACCCATGCCCACACTTCCACACCCATGCCCACACTTCCACACCCATTCCCACACTTCCACACCCTTGCCCACACTCCTACACCCATGCCCACACTCCCCCACCCATGACAACCCCCACGTCACTTCAATCACTCAAATCATTCAAAATTTTATTAAGAAATTATTAAGAATGGAGTAAAAATATAAATTTCAATGCACAATATCTAGAAAGAATTAAGAGTAAGACGGAGAGCAGGATAGCAGATGAACAAGGAGGCTTTAGGAAAGGTAAGGGTGTGTAGACCAAGTGTTTACAGTGAAACATATAGCTGAACAGTATTTAGATAAGGGTAAAGAGGTTTTCGTGGCATTTATGAATTTGGAAAAAGGCGTATGACAGGGGGGATCAGGGGACAATGTGGCAGATATTTCAGGTGTTTGGAATAGGAGGTAGGTTACTGAAAGCAGTGAAGAGTTTATACGATGATAGTGAGGCTCAGGTTAGAGTATGTATGAGAGAGGGAGATTATTTCCCAGTAAAAGTGGGCCTTAGACAGGTATGTGTGATGTCACCATGGTTGTTCAATATATTTATAGATAGGGTTGTAAGAGAAGTGAATGCTCGGGTTTTGGCAAGAGGTGTGGGGTTAAAAGATAAAGAATTTAACACAAAGTGGGAGTTGTCACAGTTGCTTTTTGCTGATGACACTGTGCTTTTGGGAGATTCTGAAGAGAAGTTGCAGAGGTTGGTGGATGAGTTTGGTAGGGTATGTAAAAGAAGGAAATTGAAAGTGAATATAGGAAAGAGTATTCGATGAGGATAACAAAAAGATTAGGTGATGAAAGATTGGATATCAGATTGGAGGGTGAGAGTATGGAGGAGGTGAATGTATTCAGATATTTGGGAGTGGATGTGTCAGCAGATGGGTCTATGAAGGATGAGGTGAATAATAGAATTGATGAGGGGAAAAGGGTGAGTGGTGCACTGAGGAGTCTGTGGAGACAAAGAACTTTGTCCATGGAAGTAAAGAGGGGAATGTATGAGAGTATAGTTATACCAACACTCTTATATGGGTGTGAAGCATTGTTGGTGAATGTTGCAACAAGAAGAAGGTTGGAGGCAGTGGAGATGTCATGTCTGAGGTCAATGTGTGGCGTGAATATAATGCAGCAAATTAGTAGTGTGGAAATTAGGAGGAGGTGCGGGATTACCAAGACTATTATCCAGAGGGCTGAGGAGGAGTTGTTCAGGTGGTTTGGACATGTAGAGAGGAAGGAACAAAGTACAATGATTTCGAGAAGGTATAAATCTGTAGTGGAGGGAAGGCGGGGTAGGGGTCGGCCTAGGATAGATTGGAAGGAGGGGGTAAAGGAGGTTTTGTGTGAGAGGTGAATGGAGACAAATGGAGTGGAAGCAAAGGGAGTCAGGTAAACCGACAGGCCGGACTTGAGTCCTGGAGATGGGAAGTACAGTGTCTGCACTATGAAGGAGGAGTGTTAATGTTGCAGTTTTATGACTGTAGTGTAAGCATGCCTCTGGCAAGACAATGATGGAGTGAATGATGATGAAAGTTTTTCTTTTTCGGGCCACCCTGCCTTGGTGGGAAACGGCCTATGTGTTAATAAAAAAAAATATGTTATGTGACTGGTGTCAGGTTATGGTTATTTCTTTGTTATGTCAGGTAAAGATCCCTGTAGCACTAGTGTTATGTGGCTGGTGTCAGGTTAAGATCACTTTACCACTAGTGTTATGTGGCTGGTGTCAGGTTAAAATCACTGTATCACTAGTGTTATGAGACTGGTGTCAAGTTAAGATCACTCTACAACTAGTTTAGCTGACTGGTGTAAGGTTAATGTTATATGATTGGTTTCAGGTAAAGATCACTGTATCACTATTGTTATGTGCTAGTGACAGGTTAAGATCACTAACATTAGTGTAAAGTAGCTGGTGTCAGGTTTATGTTATGTGACTGGTTAATATCATTGTAACATTAGTGTTATTTGGCTAGTGTTAGAGTAAGATCACTGTAACATTAGTGTTATTTGGCTAGTGTTAGAGTAAGATCACTGTAACATTAGTGTTATTTGGCTAGTGTTAGAGTAAGATCACTGTAACATTAGTGTTATTTGGCTAGTGTTAGAGTAAGATCACTGTAACATTAGTGTTATTTGGCTAGTGTTAGAGTAAGCTCACTGTAACATTAGTGTTATTTGGCTAGTGTTAGATTAAGATCACTGTAACATTAGTGTTATTTGGCTAGTGTTAGAGTAAGGTCACTGTAACATTAGTGTTATTTGGCTAGTGTTAGAGTAAGATCACTGTACCATTAGTGTTATTTGGCTAGTGTTATAGTAAGATCACTGTAACATTAATGTCACGTAGCTGCTGTGAAGGTAATGTTATGTGACAGCTTTTTGATTAAAATCACTGTAAAACTAGAGTGTTATGTGACTGGTGTCAAGTAGAGGTCACTGTGTTATTAGTGTTATGTTGCCGGGGACAAATTAAGATCACTGTAACACTAGTGTTATTTGGATAGTGTCAAGATTATGATCACAGTAACACTAGTGTAATGTGGCTGGTGACAGCTTAATGTTATGTGATTGATCTCAGGTTAAGATCTCTGTAGCACTAGTGTTATCTGGCCAGGGTCAGGTTTACATCACTTTACTATTAGTGTTATGTGGCCGGTGTTAAAATCACTGTACCACCACTGTTATGATACTGGTTTCAAGTTAAGAATACACTAACGCTAGTGTTTTGTGGCTGATGTAGTGTTAAGATCACTGTACTACTAGTGTTATGTGACTGGTGTCAGGTTAAGATCACTGTACTACTAGTGTTATGTGACTGGTGTCAGGTTAAGATCACTGTACTACTAGTGTTATGGGACTGGTACCAGGTTAAGATCACTGTACTACTAGTGTTATGTGACTGGTGTCAGGTTAAGATCACTGTACTACTAGTGTTATGGGACTGGTACCAGGTTAAGATCACTGTAATACTAGTGTTATGTGACTGGTGTCAGGTTAAGATCACTGTACTACTAGTGTTATGTGACTGGTGTCAGGTACTACTAGTGTTATGTGACTGGTGTCAGGTTAAGATCACTGTACTACTAGTGTTATGTGACTGGTGTCAGGTTAAGATCACTGTACTATTAGTGTTATGGGACTGGTACCAGGTTAAGATCACTGTACTACTAGTGTTATGTGACTGGTGTCAAGTTAAGATCACTGTACTACTAGTGTTATGGGACTGGTACCAGGTTAAGATCACTGTACTACTAGTGTTATGTGACTGGTGTCAGGTTAAGATCACTGTACTACTAGTGTTATGTGACTGGTGTCAGGTTAAGATCACTGTAACACTAGTGTTATGTGACTGGTTCAGGTTGAGATCACAGTAACACTAGTGTTATGTGACTGGTTCAGGTTGAGATCACTGTAACACTAGTGTTATGTGACTGGTTCAGGTTGAGATCACTGTAACACTAGTGTTATGTGACTGGTTCAGGTTGAGATCACTGTAACACTAGTGCTATGTGACTGGTTCAGGTTGAGATCACTGTAACACTAGTGTTATGTGACTGGTTCAGGTTGAGATCACTGTAACACTAGTGTTATGTGACTGGTTCAGGTTGAGATCACTGTAACACTGGTGTTATGTGACTGGTTCAGGTTGAGATCACTGTAACACTAGTGTTATGTGGCTGGTGTCAGGGTTAATGTTATATCACTGGGCTCAGTATAAGATCACTGTGTTATGTGACTTTAGTTAGGATTAGATCGCTAGTAGTATGTGAATGGTGTCAGTTTAAAATATAGTATATAACACTATTGATGTGAGACTAATGTCCGGTTAAGGTCATGGCAACGCTTGTCTCATGTAACTGATGTCAGGTTAAGATCACTGTTGCACTAGTATTAAGTGACTGTTGTAAAGTTAAGATCACTCCAGCACTATTGTCATGTGACACGTGACAAATTAAGATTATCACTATTTCAGGATAAGATCACTAAGCACTAGTGATATATGGCTGGTGACACGTTAACTGGTGACACGTTAACTTGTAACACGTTAACTGGTGACACGTTAACTGGTGACACTTTAACTGGTGACACTGATCACTGTAACACTACCGTTATGTGGCTTGTGTCAAGTTAATGTTATATCACAGGTCTCAAGATTAGATCACTTTAACACTAGATTTATGTGACTGGTGTCAGGTTAAGATCATTATAAATCTAGTGTTATATGACTGTTGCCATGTTAAAATCACAGTTGCAATAGAGTTATGTGGCGAGTGTCATGTTAAGATCACTGTATCACTAGTGATATGAGACTAATGTCTGATTAAGATCACAACAATGCTAATCTGATGTGACTGATGTGAGGTTAAGATAACTCTCGCACTAGTGTTTTGCAACATTACTCATGTAATGTTGCTGGTGACCTTATAACATCACTGTAACACTAGTGTTATGTGAACTGTTGTGGTTAGGATCATTGTAACACTAGTGTTGGTTGGCTATGTGTTACGCTAGTATCATTGTATCATTAGTTTTATGTGACTGATACCAGGTTAGGATCACTGTAACACTGTTATGTGACTGGTGTCAGGTTAAGATCACTCTTACACTAGTGTTATGTTACAGGTGTCAGGTTATGACCACTGTAACAATCACCTTATGTTCCTGGTGAGATTAAGCTCACTCTGACACTAGTGTTATGTGGCCGGTGACTGTTCAAGATCACTGTAAAGCTGACTGGTGTCAGTTTATGATCACCCTGACACTTGTGTTATGTGGCTGGTGTAAGTTTTAAATCACTGTAACACTCGTGTTATGTGACAGGTACTAGTGTAAGAGCACTGTAGCACTGTAGCACTAGTGTTATATGTGGCTAAGTAAAGATGACTGTGACACTAGTGTTATTAGAGTGGGGTCAGGTTAACATCACTGTATCAATAGTGTTATGTGGTAGTGTCAGTTTAAGACCAGTGTAGCACAAGTGTTATGTGTCTGTTGTCAGATTAATGATATGTGACTTTAGTCAGGGTAAGATCACTTTCTAACTTGTGATAATAGACTATTATCAATTTAACATTACTGCAACGCAAGTCTGATGTGACTGATGTCAGGTTAAGATCATTGTAACACTACTGTTATGTGACTGATGTCAGGTTAAGATCACTGTAACACTACTGTTATGTGACTGATGTCAGGTTAAGATCACTGTAACACTACTGTTATGTGGCTGATGTCAGGTTAAGATCACTGTAACACTACTGTTATGTGGCTGATGTCAGGTTAAGATCACTGTAACACTACTGTTATGTGGCTGATGTCAGGTTAAGATCACTGTAACACTACTGTTATGTTGCTGGAGACAGCATAAGAGCACTGTAACATAAGTGCTAAGTGGCTGGTGTCAGGTTAAGATCACTACCACTAGTGTTATGTAGCTGGTGTCATGTTAATGTTATGTGACCAGTGTGAGGTTAAGTTCACTCTGACACTAGTATTATGTGACTGGGGTCAATTTAACATCAATGTAACAATAGTGTTTTGTGGCTGTAGCACTAGTGTAATGTGACTGGTGTTAATATCACTGTAACACTAGTGTTATGTAGCTAGTGTCAGGTTAAGATCAATGTAGAACTAGTGTTATGTGGCTGGTGTCATGATAAAATCCTTGTAACACTAGTGTTACATGACTTGTTCAGGTTAAGATCACTTTAACGCGAGTGTTACGTGGCTGTTGTCAGTTTAAGATCACTGTTGTAAGGTTAATATTATGTGACTGGTGTCATGTTAAGATCACTATAACAATAGAGTTATATGGCGAGACTCGGGTTAAGATCTCTGTAACACTAATTTTATATGGCTGTTGTCAAGGTTATAATTATTATAATCAAATAGAAGCGCTAAACCAGCTGTTGTCAAGGTAAGATCACTATAACACTAGTGTTATGTGGTTAGTGTCATCTTAATGTCACTTTATCACCAGTAATATGAGACTGGTGTCAGGTTAATGTTACATGACTGTTGTCTGATTTAGATCACTGTCTAACTAGTGTTATGAGACTGGTGTCAAGTTAAATTCACTGAAACGCTAGTATTATGTGACTGGTGTCATTTTATTGTTAGGTGATAGGTGTCAGTTAATGACCACTGTAGTACTAGTGTTATGTGGCTGGTCACAGGTTAAGATCATTGCAACAATAGAGTTATGTAGCTATTGTCTGGTTAAGATCACCCTAACACTGGTGTTATGTGACTGGTGTCAGGTTACGATCACTGTAATACGAGTGTTATGTGATCAGTGTCAGTTTCAGATCATCGTAACATTAATGTTATGTCGCTAGTGTCGGGTTAATATCACTGCAGCACTAGTGTTATGTGACTTGTGTCAGGTTATGATCACTGTGAAAATAGTGTTATGTGACTAGTGCAAGGTTGAGATCACTGCAACACAAGTGTTGCGTGGCTGGTGTCAGGTTGAGATCACTGCAACACAAGTGTTGCGTGGCTGGTGTCAGGTTGAGATCACTGCAACACAAGTGTTGCGTGGCTGGTGTCAGGTTGAGATCACTGCAACACAAGTGTTGCGTGGCTGGTGTCAGGTTGAGATCACTGCAACACAAGTGTTGCGTGGCTGGTGTCAGGTTGAGATCACTGCAACACAAGTGTTGTGTGGCTGGTGTCAGGTTGAGATCACTGCAACACAAGTGTTGCGTGGCTGGTGTCAGGTTGAGATCACTGCAACACAAGTGTTGCGTGGCTGGTGTCAGGTTGAGATCACTGCAACACAAGTGTTGCGTGGCTGGTGTCAGGTTGAGATCACTCCAACACAAGTGTTATATGATTGATATCAGATTAAAATGACTAACACTGCGTCATATACTCACCTAGTTGTATTCATCTAGTTGTGGTTGCAGAGGTCGAGTCACAGCACCTGGCCCCGCCTCTTCAATGGCCGCTACTAGGTTACTCTTCCTGTTCCATGAGCTTTATCATACCTCTTCTTAAAGCTATGTGTGGATCCTGCCTCCACTACATCACTTCCCAGACTATTCCACTTCCTGACAACTCTGTGACTGAAGAAATACTTCCAACTGTGACCCCTTGTTGCTGTGTCCCATCTCAGGAACATCCTGTCTTTATCCACCTTATCGATTTCTCTCAGTATTTTATATGTCGTTATCATGTCCTCCCTATCTCTCCTGCCGTCTAGTGTCGTCAGGTCGATTTTCCTTAACGTCTCCTCGTGGGACATTTCCCTTAGCTCCGGGACTAGTCTTGTTGCAAACCTTTGCACTTTCTCTAATTTCCTTATGTGCTTGGCTAGGTGTGGGTTCCAAACTGGTGCTGCATACTCCAATATAGGCCTAACATACAGGGTGTACAGGGTCCTGAACGATTCCTTATTGAGATGTCGGAATGCTGTTCTTGCTATGCGCCCGTATGCTACAGCAGTTATTTGGATGATGTGCGCCTCAGGAGATTTGCCCGGTGTTATACTCACCCCAAGATCATTTTCCTTGAGTGAGGTTTGTAGTCTCTGGCCCCCTAGACTGTACTCCGTCTGCGATCTCCTTTGCCCTTCCCCAATCTTCATGACTTTGCACTTGGTGGGGTTAAACTCCAGGAGCCAGTTGCTGGACCAGGACTGCAGCCTATCCAGATCCCTTTGTAGTTCTGCCTGGTCATCGTCCGATTAAAATCTTGTCATCAGCTTCACATCATCTGCAAAAAGGGACATTTCTGAGTCTATTCCTTCCTTCATGTCGTTCACATATATCAGAAACAGCACCGGTCCTAGGACTGACTCCTGTGGAACCCCGCTCGTCACAGGCGCCCACTCAGATGCCTCTTCACGTACCATGACTCGTTGTTGTCTTCCCGACAGGCATCCCCTCATCCATTGAGGTGCCTTCTCTGTTGTCCCTGCCTGGTCCTCCAGCTTTTGTACTAATCTTTTGTGTGGAACTGTCTCATTTTCAAAGTATGTACTTTCTCTTGTTAATTAACAACCGTATCATGAAGGAATAAGTCAGTGCGAGTTAGGATTCATAAGCCTTGTACATTAACTTGTTTCTCATTGTTTTTATATCTATACCTGAATTCACTGAGCAAGTTTTTCAAGTCCTGCTCAAACGCATGTTAGTGGGATGGATTGTGAAGGACTTGCCTAGTATGGGCCAACAGGCCTGCTGCAGTGTTCCTCCTTTCTTATGTTTCTTATGTTCTTACAGTCCAAGAAAATGCAAAACTGTGCTGGTTGTCTTTGATAAGCTCATTCCTTTCTAGGTGCTCCACCAATCATCTCCTGATAATCTTAGCCATGATTTTGCGTACTATACATGTCAGTGACACTGGTCTGTAGTTTAATGCTTCTTGTCTGTCTCTTTTTTTTAATAATTGGGACTACATTTGCTGTCTTCCATACCTCATGTAGTCGCCCTATTTCGATAGACGTGTTGAAGATTGTTGTTAGTGGTACACATAGTGCCTCTGCTCCCTCTCTCAGGCCCCATCGCCTTTGAGGTATCTAGCTCGCTTAGCAGCCTCCTCACTTCTTCCTCGGTTGAATGTAGTGTCCCATACTTGATGGTGTACCCCACCTCTCCGTCTTTCTTGAGTCCCTTCTGTCTCCTCAGTGAACACTTCTTTGAATCTTATGTTGAACTCCTCACATACTTCACGGTCATTTCTTGTGATTTCCCCTCCTTCCTTCCTTCCTCAGCCTGATTACATGGTTCTTGACTGTTGTTTTCCTCCTGATGTGGATTTCCAATTGCTTCGGATCAGATTTGGCTTTCGCTGCTATGTCATTTTCGTATTGTCGTTGGGCTTCCCTTCTTACCTGTTCATATTTATTTCTGGCTCTACGGCTGCTCTCCTTATTCCAATCTATAGCACACTTGGTTTTTGCCTCAATACACCTTTGGGTGAACCAATGGCTCGTCCTGGATAACACGTTATTTATGTTACCCTTGGGTACAAACCTCTCCTCAGCTTCCTTGCATATTGTTGTCACATATTCCATCATCTCATTTACTGACTTCCCTGCCATCTCTCTGTCCCATTGAACCCCGTGCAGGAAATTCTTCATGCCTGTGTAGTCCCCTCTCTTGTAGTTTGGTTTCATTCATCCTGCCCTTCCTGCTTCCTTCTCCACTTGTAACTCTACTATGCATTCGAAGCTCAGAACCATGTTGTCACTGACCCCGAGGGGTCTTTCATATGTGATGTCCTCAATGTCTGCACTACTAAAGGTGAATACTAGGTCCAGTCTTGCTAGTTCATCCTCTCCTCTCTCTCTTTTAGTGTCCCTTACGTGTTGGTGCATGAGGTTTTCCAGTACCACCTCCGTCATCTTAGCCCTCCACATTTCTGGGCCCCCATGTGGCTCCAGGTTATCCCAGTCAATTTCCTTGTGATTGAAGTCACTCACAATCAACAGCTTTGCCCTGCTTGCATGAGCCCTCCTGGCCACTTCAGCCAATGTGTCAACCATCGCTCTGTTACTCTCATCATAATCTTGCCTTGGCCTCCTGCTGTTCTGTGGTGGGTTATACATCACCTCCAGATTGAAGTGTTCCTATTACATAGTCTCTTGCTTCTCCTCTGTCTCCTCTCTCCAGCTCATCAAAATCCCATTGATTTTTGATGAGCAGTGCCACTACTCCATCCCCTCTGTTCCCCCTGTCTTTCCTCAGGATCTGATATCCTGTTGGAAAGATGGCATCTGTTATCATTCCTGTGAGCTTGGTTTCTGTGTGATCTATGATGTCTGGTGATGCCTCTTTGATTCTTTCGTGCCACTCCTTCCACTTATTCATTATACCATCAGCGTTGGTGTACTATACCTTCAGTTTCCTCTCCAACAGCTTGCTCTGGAGGGTCTGTGGGGATGTTGGACCTGGCAGCATGCAGTGGGATTCTACAGCATAGTGTGGGGTGGGAGCTGTAAGTTTGGATTGTGATTTGTGTTGGGATAGCATGTTTCGCTGTGGGGCTCTGAGGTAGATTCTGTGTGTACTTGCACTTGTTGCTCTGGTTGTTCTCTGCTGACTCTGTCCTTGTCTCTTTTCCTAGCCCATTTCGTTTATGTGTCCTCTCCCTCAGCTGCTGTCGTTCTGTTCTTGTTCTGTCTCGGTCTAGGAACACCCTCTTGTATGTTGATGATTCCTTCAGCCGTCGTTTCTCTTGCAGGATCCTGTTCCACACCATTTCTGTCTTGAAAATTAGTTTGACCTGCCGATTTCTCTCCTTCAAGTACTCCCCATTCTCTGAAATTTTACTATTTCAGTCATGTCCTCCTTGCCAATTTTTATAATAATGTTTTCAATCTCCTGTCTTTCTTTCTGCCGTCTTTCATTGTGTGTCCTCCCTTCGCTCTCCTGGAGCCCATGAATAAACACTGAAATCTCCCTCTCCTCCTCCCATTGCCTTTTCCTCTGTCTTTGAGTCTCGTTTGTATATGGCTATTGTCTTCCTTATTTTTTCCTGTAACTCTTGGTGGCATGGTCGTGCCCCTGCATGGGACCTGTCACTTTCTCAACCTTCTCCCCCCTCAGTGCTATCCCTGCTTCCAGTAGCTCTCCCCCTTCATTCCTCTGCATTGCTTGGTGGAATGATAGCGCCTTAGTGTAAATCTTGTCTACTTCCTTTCCATTGAGCTCCTCATTCAGTAGGAGTGTACCTACTTGAGTTGTCATGTCTCCTCTGGACAATAGCCCTGCAACTCACTTTGTCATAGTTACCTTATATTCTAGGACTCACATTCTGGCTTCTGTGGCTTCAGCTTGGGACTCCCATTTCTTCTTCTCTACCTATATCATCTTCTCCATTAACACAGAAAGCTCACCTAGTTTGCTCTCACACTCTTGTGCCATCTTTTTACATTGTTCTTTCATCCATTCTTCCTTTACAGGACCATCTTCCTCTGATTCCCTGAGCCTTCGACTTCCTCTGATCCCCCATTATTTTTAATGGGTTAGGTATTGTTGTGCGTGTGTCTGCTATTTGTGTGTGTGTGTGTAGGAAATTCCTCATGCCCGTGTTGTCAACTCCTTCGTAGTTTGGTTTCCCCAGTCCTACTATTCCTGCTTCTCTCTCCAATTGTAATTCTACTATGTATTCGTACCTCAGGACCACGTGATCACTGTCTCGAAGAGGTCTTTCATATGTGATGTCCTCAATGTCTGACCTACTCAAGGTGAACATGAGGTTCAGTCTTGCTTGGTCATTATCTTCTCTCTCTCTCCCTGGTAGTGTCCCTCATATGTTGATGCATGAGGTTTTCCAGTACTAGCTCTATTATCTTGGTACTCTACGTTTCTAGTTCCCCATGTGGCTCAGGTTTTCCCAGTCGATTTCCTTGTGATTTAAGTCACCCACAATTTGTAATTTGCCCTGCCCACATGGGCCCTTCTTGCCCCCTCAGCTAATGTATCAACTATTGTTCTGTTGCTGTCATCATATTCTTGTCTTGGCCTCTTGCTATTATGTGGTGGGTTATGCATCACTGCAATCACCACCTTGGGACTCCCAGTCTGAAGTGTTCCTGCTACGTAGTCTCTTGCTTTCCCTATGTCCTCCCTTCAAACTTCACAAACTTCATATGACTTTTAATGAGCAGTGCAACTCCACCTTCCCCTCTACCACGGTGGGTGAACTCCGTAGAGTTTTATAGAAGATGGGATTTGTGTTTTTCTCAGGAATAAGTTATTTACCTTTCAGTACACTTTTTGCAAAAACTGTTTGATATAATATCATGATTTTTGCCACACATTATTGAGGAATGATGTTTTTACAAAATTACCACTGGAATTTGCAATAGCCTTCACCGGTTTTTTTTATTGATGTTTTCCTCAAAATATTATTAAAAATAAAAAATACAAACTTCAATTTTTTTTAAAAGACAAGGTATTGGTAAAACCCTGTTGGAAATCAACTATTGTGGCCTTTATCCTTCACGTGAGTACAACTAGAACATTGGCTATCAACCCAGTTTTGTAAAAAGTGAACTCAAAAATAACCCCCTAAAATAGCCAATAATATATTTTTTTTTCAAGGCAATCTTCATAACAACTACAGTGTGAAGGTTTCAATCACAGTAAAAATTTCATTGAAATTGGATAAATAAAAAAAATCTGATTTTTTCCTCTCCCACTGAAGTTTTGGCGGTAAAGATCGAAAACCAAAACTTTGTCATTGTGGTGGTATAAAAGCCTACGGATGCAACTTCCCAACAATTTCAAGAACAGCTTTTGAAAATTGACCACTGTCTGGAAAATCTCCCAACTCCTGCCCCAAACATTTTGCTACTGGGAGATTTCAACTTGAGACACCTAAAATGGAGGAGTGTAGCAAATAATATTTTAGCAAAGATCACCCCAGGAGGCAGAGCAGATGAAAATTCACACACACACGAGTTATTAAATCTCTGTACAAAATTCACCTTAAACCAGCAAATATTAGAGCCTACAAGACTAGAAAATACGCGGGATCTCATCTTCACTAACAACGACGATCTGATACGTAATATATCTGTATCAGACAATACACTCAGATCACAACATAATAGAAGTACAGACATGTATGCACAGGGCTCCTGACCAGCAAAATGTGACCAGTTATGAGGGTGTCTTCACAAAATTCAACTACATTTACAAAAAATACACTGGGAACAAGTCAACCATGTCCTAAATAAAACAAGCTCTGAAGACGACCTGATCAACACGGATCCGAACCTTTGACTAGAAAAAATTAACTCTGTGGCACTTGAGGTCTGCTCAAGGCTCATTCCATTAAGATAAAGAAAGAAAAGATATAAACTAGAAAGAGAGAGATGCTCTCTATACAGACGAAGGTGAAGAATCACAGAGCTGCTGAGAGGGGCCAGTGTATCTGAAATACGAAGGGAGGCGCTGGTCAGAGAAATAGCAAATATCAAACCTAAACTTAAAGAATCTTACAGGAAAGAAGAATCTCAGAAAGAACTTAAAGCCATCAATGAAATTGAAAGAAACACAAAACAGTTCTTCTCTTATGCCAAATCTAAGGAGACAACAACATCCAGTATTGGATCCCTGCTTAGACGAGATGGTACCTACACAGATGACAGCAAAGAAAGGAGCGAGATACTAAAGTCCCAGTATGATTCAGTGTCCAGTGAGCTGTAAACCAGACTCAGGGTCGACAATCTAAATGAATTTTTTATGACCGAGACTCAAAATCTGATATTATCCTAACATCACAAGACTTCGAAAAGGCAGTTAATGACATGCCCATGCACTCTGCCCCAGGCCCAGACTCATGGAATTCTGTGTTCATCAAGAACTGCAAGAAGCCTGTCATGTGCCTTCAGCATTCTATGGAGAGGGAGCATGGACAAAGGAATCATCCCAGAGTTACTATAAACAGACATAGCCCCACTCCACAAAGGTGGCAGTAAAGCAATTGCAAATACTACAGACCGATAGAGCTAATATCCCATATCATAAAAATCTTTTAAATGGTTCTAAGAAGTAAGATCGCCAACCACCAAGATACCCATCAATTACACAACCCAGGACAACACGGGTTTACAGCAGGTCGCTCCTACACTACACTCGCTCCTGCCTGTCCCAGCTACTGGACCACTATGAAAAGGTCCTGGATGCTTTAGAGGACAAACAAAATGCATATGTAGTATTCACAGACTTTGCAAAAGCCTTCAACAAGTGCGACCATGGTGTAACAGCGCACAAAATGCGTGATAAAGGAATAAGAGGAAAAGTTGGTATAAGGATTTATAACTTCCTAACAAATAGAACACAAAAATTAATAGTAATTAGAATAAAGTCTGAGGCATCTACAGTGAAAAGCTCTGTTCCACAAAGCACAGTACTCACTCCCATCCTGTTCCTCATCCTCATATCTGACACAGACAGACATGTAAACCATGTCTTCCTTTGTGAATGACACGCGAATTGCCATGACAGTGACCTCCATCGAAGACACTGCAAGTCTCCAAGCGGACATCAACCAAATCTTTAAATGGGCCACAGATAACAATATGAAGTCCAATGAAGAGAAATTTCAACTACGCAGATATGGAAAACTTAAAGAAATTTACATTTTATTAGGGTATAAAACAAATTTTAAGAACACAATAGAGCGAAAAATTAATGTGAAGGACCTGGGAGTGATAATGTCAGAGGATTCACCTTCAAATACCTCAACAATGTATCTACCTCACCTGCTAAAAAAAAAATGATAGGACGGAAAATGAGAACCTTCAAAACTAGGGATGCCAAGCCGATGATTATCTTCAAATCGCTTGTTCTTTCTAGGCTGGAATACTGCAGTACACTAACTGCCCCCTTCAAGGCAGGCGAAATTGCTGACCTGGAGAACATACAGAGAACTTTCACGGCACACATATATACGATAAAGCTCCTAAGTTACTGGTAACGGTTGAAGATTTGTATTCCCTGGAATGCAGGCGAGAAAGATACATGATAATATACACTCGGAAAATCCTAGAGGTATTAGTACCAAACTTGCACACGAAAATCACTCCCTACGAAAGCAAAAGTCTCGGCAGGAGATTCAACATTCCCCCAATGAGAAACAGGTAGGCCACGAGTACACTAAGAGACCATACAATAAGTGCCAGGGACCCAAGACTGTTCAACTGCCTCCCAGCATACATAAGGAGGATTACCAATATACCCCTGTCTGTCTTCAAGAAGGCGCTGGGCAGGCACCTAAATTCAGTACCTAATCAGCCGGCCTGTGGTTTGTATAACAGTTTACGTGCGCCCAGCAGTAACAGCCTGGTTGATCAGACCCTGATCCACTACAACGCCTGGTCTCGGACCGGCCCGTGAAGGTGCGGCCCCCGAAACCCTCTCCAGGTAAACTCCAGGTACATACATTATCATACACAGCAGCATATGTGTCGATTACCAAGGTTGACCCAAGAAAGTCAAAGTGACTTACTTTCATTGGGGTAATTTTAATACCTTATTAATATAAAATAATGGAGATAATATCATATTATTATACTATACAGGAAATATACTAAGAATAAATTAAACTGAGTTATTCATATTTACACGTGTGTTAGCTAAAAAAAGTAAAAAAAAAATCATTCTACTCCCTTTCTGTCGCTACATACTGTCTGTTCCATTCATTTATTGATGTACAATAAAAGGTGTTTGAAGCCTGGCCAGTGACTGTGGGAACTACAAAGTTGTGCTCTCTACCCCTAGTACTATGACTGCTTTGGTTCCCAGCCTTGACAAAGTTGGCAGCAAGATATTCTGAACACTGAGAGCAATTTTATAAACTTGATTTAACTTCAGTTGTTTTACTCTGTCTTCAACATTCAACATAACCAATTGTTGTAATTCATCCTGGCCTACATGTTCTCTTGGACCCAGGTCCAGTTGTTGTTAATTCGTCCTGGCCTACATGTTCTCTTGGAGCCAGGTCCAGTTGTTGTTAATTCGTCCTGGCCTACATGTTCTCTTGGAGCCAGGTCCAGTTGTTGTTAATTCGTCCTGGCCTACATGTTCTCTTGGTCCCAGGTCCAGGGTGAATCTTAACATTTTGTTCTGGGTGATTTGTAGTGTATCTTTCACTTTTTTTTTGTCAAGGCAGAGTACCATGAAGAGCAAGCGTAGTCAATATGACATTGTATTAGGGCTAGACATAGGGTCCTGCGAGCCTCAGTAGGTAGACACTGTGCTTGTCTGTAGAGGAACTTCAGTCTGGCATTCGCTTTCTTTACTACACTGTTCCCTATCAATTCTCCTGACATGTTTGAGTCAAAAGGGATTCCCAGATATTTCACTGAGGTGACTGAAGTGATGGGTTCTCCATTACCACGGACATTAAATGTATTTACCCGAGGTATAACGCTAGTTTGTTGTCTACTCACCATTTGCTGCAGGAATCCAGTTTCAGTGTTATTATATTAGGTATAACTTGTAGGTCTTTACCTGACACTAACAGAATAAGGAATCCAGAAACCTACCTTGAGGAACCTCACATGCTATCGACAGTAGTTCTGATTCTGTTTTGTTGAATTTGACAATTTGTTTCCTGTTGCTAAGATAGGACTTAAACCAGTCTACGGAACCTATGTCGATAGTTTGAAGTTTCTTACATAATATATTGTGGTTGACAGTATCGAAGGCCTTTTACAAGTCTAAAGTTACCATTCCTATGAGGTTCCCTATAGACATTTCAGTTCTCATGTAATCCATCAGATTAATTAGGGAGGTGTCGGTTGAGTAAGAGCTCCTAAAGCCTGATTAGTAACTATGAAGAATGTTGTTGTCATTAAGATACTTAACTACTTGACAGTACACCGCCCTCTCTAGAATTTTGGATATTACACTGAGTATACTAACAGGCCTATAGTTGCTGACATCAGACCTACTATTTTTCTTGAAGATAAGAGTAACTCTGGCCTCCTTGAACCTCTCTGGTACTGTATTAGTGGTGATGGACAAATTTATTATGTGAGCAATGGGGATTGCCAGTTCAGAGGCACCATCTTTTAGGAACTTAGACGGGATGTTATCTGGGCCGGTGCTCTTAGTTGGGTTTAACCTGCTTAGTTCTTTTTGTACGAAGTCATGAGATACACTTACTAGTTGACAACTGTTTGGAGTTACCTCTTTATTGGTATAGTATGTTTTAAACTTATCAGAGTCTGTGTTAAAGGTATTTGATGCAGCTGGTAAGATAAGATAAGATAATATTTCTTCGGATTTTTAACCCCGGAGGGTTAGCCACCCAGGATAACCCAAGAAAGTCTGTGTGTCATCGAGGACTGTCTGTCTTATTTCCATTGGGGTCTTCAATCTTGTCCCCCAGGATGCGACCCACACCAGTCGACTAACACCCAGGTATCTATTTGCTGCTAGGTGAACATGACAACAGGTGTAAGGAAACAGGTCGAAATATTTCCACCCCGCCGGGAATCGAACCCGGGCACTCCGTGTGTGAAGCGAGAGTTTTAGCCACCAGGCCACCGGGGTAGTTTACTTAATAGTGTTGATGCGACAGTTGTGTAGTATGAATTAAAACAATTTGCCAGTTTAGTTGTTTCGTGGCATACCTCGTTATCGACATTTAGTACTATGTTAGATCTGTCCACTGGTTTATGGGTATACCCCAACTGTTTTAGTTGTTGCCAGAGCTTTCTGGGGTTATTCTTAAACTCTTCGATTTTTGAACAATAGTGCCTTGTTTTTGCTCCTTTTATAAGCCTCTGCACTCTGTTCCTCACCCTTTGGAATTCATTTAGCGCTGCAATATTATGTCTGTTTGCCTTAAATCTTTTTATCAACTGGTCTCTGAATTTCATATTATCTAATATCTCAGTAGTCATCCAGGGTTCAGTTCTTCGTTTAATCCTAACCTCTTTAACTGGTGCAATATTATCAAGGATGGCAGTGAACATTGTTTTGAATTTTTCCCAGGCATCATTTACGTCCGTGCAACTTGTTATCAATGACCAGTCACAATTGTGTAGCATATTTACCAGTGTTTCTTTACTGTAGTTTCTAGTTGACTTCATTTTTATTGTCCTGTGTAGGCCTATCCGTCCCTAATGATTTTCCTGGTTCAGTAAATGATGAAATGATCACTAAGACCAGTGGTAATGACCCCTGACTGACTAATGTTCTCAGGGCGGTTACAAAGTATGTGGTCAATTAGGGTGGCTGAAAACTGTGTGATCCGGGTTGATGTATTAATTAGTTGCGTGTAACTATTTAAACCTAGAATTTCTTTATACCTTTAACATAACCCGTTATTTTGCTGTTGAAAACAGATACTGAAGTCTCCCAGTATTACTGTCTAGCAAGTGTTATCAAGTCCGGACAAGACTCTCGGAGTCTTGTAAGAATTTTTTTTTTATATATATATATATTTTATTTAAAACCGACACAAATAACAAATATATAATGTACAACACACATACAGGAATCACTACCCTGATACAACATACATTATAGAACAAAAGAAATTGAAGCATGGTAATCACACGCATGAAACAATTTATGAATACTAAACAATATCTTACATTTTACACAAAATCATAACAAAACGTAAATAATATTGTGTATAGAAACCACCAAAACTAAATAAACCACTTAACTATCCAAAAGGACTTGAAGGAGTCCCACCAGTATGCTGACACATACCAACTAAATGGATAAAACATACATTTACTATAACCAGTACATAGATAAAGAAGGTTTTTTTTATATCCATTTTAGTAAACAAGACCAAACATACATAACAAATAAATAATAAAACCACCATCCCTTATAATGTACCTATACTGAAAAACATGAAATTTTACCATACTTTTACATCATACCCGAGATATTCTCAAAAAGAGTAATAATCCTAAAATTAACCACAAAAATTCATCTTACATGTCTATATCATAAAATCTACCACCTGGAAGATCCAAAGCCATCAGGTCCTAGCCGTGGATGACATTATACAGGAATATTAGTCCTGTCTATACATGCATAAAACATTCTAATCGTTAAGCACTATTCATGCTATATAAAAGGCACAAAAATGTTGGACCAAACTTTTTAAACTCAGTCATGACTCAACATGCCTCCCTGAGTATCTCCTTAAACAGTGGCACTTTACTCAACACACAATATACAAAAGCACTGGCAACATATAAAATTATGAATGACAAAATCCCACTCCACCACTCAGAACCAATTGTCCACACATAATATATTAACAAACAGTGACACCATTACATAATCCCTACCCTATAAGTCAGGAAAGACAAAATAAAACGTAATACAGACCTAAACAACCATCTTTAACAATGAACAAAGCCCCTAACTTGGTGTCTTTAAAACTTTTTTTTCTTATATCCAACCATACTTTTATCCCAAGCCTGGGAGCAGGTACACACATACACTCCCAAAGGAAACAACCGAAAAAGAACAAATTAAAGGGCAAACTTAGAACCAAACATCCACTACCCCTTCCCCCAGCCATATCTACATATCTAGCTTGCCTATATCGCCCCCCCTCACCTCTCAAAGAACCCCATCCTTTTGCACCTCAATAACCCCTCCACTGTCAATTCCCTATACGCCACCGGAAAATGTGTCCCAACACCTACCGTAAATCTCCCTTTTTCTACATTTCGTCCTAAAAAAAAGTGCAGCCAATGCTTTGACCACCACCTCCCCCTCCAAACCCCGCATGTTCCAAGTCAAGTACATATAATCCAGAAGAATGTAAATTAAAGCCCTACGCCACCTTCCGGGGAGTCTCTCAAGTCGAAACTTAACGCTCGTATCACTGACACACTCCTCCCCCAATCAAACCCAGAACCCCCTATTCATTCCCTCACAAATACCATGCCCTCACAAAATACAACACGTGAAACACCGTTTCCACTCTCCACATCTATCACACGCACCGTCTTTCGTCATTCCCATCACAAAAAGCTGTCCTCTCGACGCCAGTATCCATGCAAGAACTTGAACCCTATTTTCTAACTCTCGGTTTTACCTTGACTTTCCTTAACCACCCCAGATACTCCTCCAGTCGTACATCAGGTAACTGGCCTCGCCCTGCACTATCACCTCCTTAACTCCCACCTATCTAACCTACTCACTCTGACCTTCGCTGGGTCCTGGACCACCATAAGAAACCGAAGAACCCTTTCTCAACCCACCAACTCTGCTTCACCCCACCACTTCCTTGCCTCCCTCATCACCCCCAATACGCCTACCCCCTTCCACTATTTAACTGAAATTCCTGTTTCAAGAAAACACTGCACAGCCTCCTTCTTAGAGGAACCAAACCCAAACCATTTGACTCTAGTTTCCACCACCTCTCTACTAAGCCAATGCCTACCCCTACCCCACACAAAACAAAACACCCCTTTTTCCAACCTGCGAATTCGCCCTCCATCAGGGGAAAAACTGCTCCCCTAAACCACAGCTTACTATAGACTAGTACATTCACCACTACAACCCTTTGTAATAAAGTTACCTCCCTCACCTCCCAACCCCTCATCCTGTCCAATGCTTTATCCACCACCTCCCTTGAATTCACCTCCCTTGCCCTTACAAGATCACCACTAAACACTATCCCACATACTTTCAAATCCCTAATGCAAGACCATCCCTCCCTTTCCCCCAACGCTCCCCCTATCCAACTTCCCACCTCCAACAAAAACGATTTGCTCCTATTAACCCTCATGCCCATGACAGATCCAAAACTCATCACCAAATCACTGATCCATCTTAAACTCTCACTAGATGTTACCAACAGAGTGGTATCATCCACATAACCAATTATATCAGCCCTATACCTAACACAATCCCCCCTCCCCTGTACCCCCCTCTCCACCAAATGATAAAAAGGGTCCTGCAAAAACGTAAAAAGGATCTGGGATAATGGACACCCCTGACGTAGACCCATTCCCACTGCCCAACTAATCCTGCCATTAATCTGTACCTTTAAAGGGCCCCTGCATATAAGGTTTCTATCCAACCCACTATTTCCTCACCAAGACCCTGCCTCCTCAAAATTTCATACAAAACACCTCTATGCACCCTATCATATGCCATTTCCCAATCCAACCCTAACACTCCCCCCTCACTACATTCTTCAATAAATCCCTTAATCCTCCTATGGCCCTGCCTCATGCTCCTCCCCGGAATCCCAAATTGCCCCTCATGCAGCCAACCCTTTAAACCCCTCTTAAGCCTATTCGCTAAGATCTTTGCGAAAATCTTATAATCTGTACACATCAACGCAATCACTCTAAAATCCTTAAAACCCTTAGGTCCCTCACATTTAGGGACCAACACCACCACCCCATCCTAACTGACTCCTCAAGAACCCCCCTCCCTCATTTCGTTAAATACTGCACCAAAACCTCTCGCAACACATCCCAATACATCACATACACCTCCCTCGGTAATCCATCAATCCCAGGTGTCTTCCCCATGCGAAGTCCCTTGACTGCCTCCCAGACTTCCTCCTCCATTATTTCCCCACCTACCGCCCTCGTCTCCTCACAACTCACCCTCTCCTCTATGCTACCCAAGACTTCATCTCCCAACCCACAATCCCCACCCACCTCTCTAAATTTTTTCTCAAACCATAACTCCGCATACCCACTCATCGCCTCCATTGTCCTTAATACCCTGCCCTCCTCATACCCGCATACTCCTCCCACTTCTAAGATGCAATCGTCATGCCCTCTCTCCTTCTAAATTGCCTCAGTCCCCGCAACGCCCTATCACCCCACAACACCTCCATACCACCCCTTACCCTTAACACCTGAAACCTATCATTCTGTATGTCTCTCAAAGCAGCCTTAATACCATCCAAACTCCCTCCCTGCCTCCCTACTCCCTTCATACCCCTCAGTAAACCTTCCAAATACCTTTGATAACCAAATCTATACCTTGGTCTTCCCTACCCACCTTCAATTCCACCACTTCGCTACCCCAACAATTCCCTAACCCCCCACAAAACCTTCCACTCCCCTCAAAATTCCACCTGCAACCCCAGCCTTCAGCATCCCCACATTTAGCTTCCAATAGCTTTGATATACCTGCACTGCCCCTGTCCCACCTAATTGTGTCCAACACGCCCTTATGATCCTGAAAAACCCGACGTCAATACATTCCACCTTCTCCACTGCTACAACTCTCAACACATATATCCTGTCTAAACGAGCGCATATTGTCCCCTACAAAACGTGAACTCCACCAGTTCACTCCCACCACCCACTACATCCACCACCCACTGCACATAATACTTCCGCAAGACCCTCATGATCTGTCCTGAGCCCGCCCAGTCCTGATCGAATGACACATTCCAATCCTCCAATGATAGCTACTTGAGGCAAACCCCGGAAAGCGTAAATTAAATCTGAAGCACGAAATCCTCCTTCACTTCAAGTTGGGACCGTCAGCATATAAACCCCAATAAAACTAACATTTACCACACCCCACCTACCATCCACCCTCACAACCTCCCTCCCCCACTTCCCAAGACCCCAAAACAAAAGGACTACCTTCCCTCACTCCCACCCCAGCTCCCCTTTGAGGCTGTCTGACCCTCCACAAAAAGCTTAAACCCTTTAAAACCAGCTCATCTCCTCCCTAAAATTATGTTCCTGTAAAAATACTACATCTATCCTAAAACCTACGTAAGGTTACCTCTACCCATTTGCTTTACCTCATTTCTGAGGCCATTCACATTCATGCTTAGACACCGGAAATTAATGCATAGGTTTCCCTTCTGTTTCACTTGCTTCCTGTCATTCTTATCATTTGGTCCAACTTTAGTGCTACCCTTTTTCTCACCTACCACTCCTTATGCACACGGGGACCTCCATTTCCGTACACCAGAGGCGTTACCACGCACCACATCCGTCCATACTTTTTCCCGACCTCTGTCCAGGAGTGAGGATGTCATTCTCCCCTCCTTCCCCATCCTCTTTCTCGACTCCCCTTGTCCATTTCCACTACCATCCTCCTGCTGTCGGTGCACCTCCACCTCTACCTGCACCACTGTTGCTGATTCACCACTACTTTCAGACTGTTGCAGAGATGGTAGCAACTGGTCTGCCTGACATCCCAAACCCTCATCCCTCCCTAAATCCATCCCCTCACCTCCCAGGATCTCATTCAAATCCTTGCAGGATGGCATCCTCAATCACCCACTATGAACTACCTCCTGTGACGTGTCTGCCCCAGTCAGTCTCTGGTCCTCCAAACCCTTGCCATCCCTTTCTTTAGTTCTTCCTGTTCCTCCTGATCCACTTCCTGCTCCATTGGGACCTCACCGTCCCCACCTCTTCAACCGCTCCTTTTCACCCCTGCCATATCCATTTCCCTTCGCCCTTCCTCCTGCTGTCTTGTGGACATCTCACTTCCACGTCGCGATCTCCGTCTTCTGCACAATCAGGCAAATATGTCCGGCTGGCCACACAGTCTACACGTTGCACCTGGCCTTGGTACGACACATATACCTGTGTGCAAAAACAATCCATCATAAATACGATGTATCTGTTTTCTCAATGTCATTTTTACAGAGTAAGAGCTTCTAATAGACTGCATAAAGCCCTGCGCCCATCTGCCTATATTTACGGCATGAATAACACCAAAAACTGAAAGACGTCCCGGATGTCCTCGGTCCTGCCTCAAAGGGACATTATGTACCTTAATCCACTTGTAGACTGCAGATACATCCCATAAGCATACCTCTACTCGCAGGTTTACCATCATCTTTCGGTCCTGGTAGGCGTCGACCACTCGTTGATATGCTTTGTGCTGCTGAATTTAACGAAGATCCTCTTCGCTCCATTCATCGATATTCCATAAAGATCTGCATGTGTCATGCCTAAGTGTCATGTAGAATCGCTGGTAATATCACATCTGCATTCGTTGGGTAGATTGCTCGTTGTATGAGGTCAACACAAACTGTGTTTACTCTCCGCCTGTATCCATCAGCCATCTTTGCTGAAAATCAAGTTGCCAAGAGCTGTCGCTAGGGGCTGACCAACACGTCCGCACACCACCAATGCTGGACGTAGCACAACTGATTTTGGTGGTAAACTGCTATGAGGAGCATGTGTGTGTGTAGCTTCTGTTGAAGACGGATGTTTTAGACGTTAAATTTCACTATTACTTTGATTCATATTTTTTTCTACCAGAAAAGAAGCAAAAAGTTTGTGTCCGATAGGAACCTATTTGATGGAACGTAACAAAAAACATGAGGAAAAAATAGTCATCAGTATCTTTGCAATAAACAAGACACTATATTCAAAATTTAGGATCTCTCTTAATAATAACTTCAGAGTTGAGTTCTGCATTGATTCCTGAGTCAAATCGTAGGATTCATCAGTTATACGTCTTAATATTATTATTAATATAGACAGAAAGATGTGTAGTTCAGTAACCCTAGCAATTCTAAGTGTTCCTCAGAGATCAGATCAGGCATAAGAGTTGAAATCAATTCTTAAGTATTCTTTCCAGCATTTATTGATAAATTACAAATTATTATAAAGTAAATCATGGTATAATTTAATTGGAAGAAAATTTATTAGATTATTAACTTCACAAATCTATGTCATAAGTACAGAGTATGTAATTAAATTGTTGAATCTATCGATTATGTTAAGGTATTTTAACCCATTTTAATATTATTCATAAGTTAACAGTAACACCACAGTAATCTTAAGCTTTCAAAAAGGATATAAGAGAACAGTTGAACAGAGAAAATTATATTCCTTACATAAAGATATGTGAATAATCTAAATGATACCGGCAAGCTAACATAACTTATACAAGCCTAGCAATAAGTACACAACCTAAGATAAAAATATAGAGTATGGTGGAATTACGAAGGATATTAGTGATTAAGACTGAATAATTGCTTTCTTGAAACACTTGATGTGAGACTGGTTTAAAGTTTTTTTACTTTTAGGTGTCCAATACTCAGTTTCATCCAAAGAAGAATTCTTGTCATTGAATGTGTTGGGTAGAGAACGTAGGACATAACGCTTTATTAACAATGTCATGAATTTTGCTATGTTCTTTCGAAATGCAATTATGTGTCACAATCATCTGCTGTAATGCCAAAAAAAAAAATGTAATTTTTATTATCTGTCTAGGAAGCCTGTAGTTGAAAAACGAACAGTGAAAAGAATAAAACAAAAACCATGACTGGAACCGTCCAAGTCGGACTGAAACGTCGTTATAAGTTTCGATCTATGTGCTAGTTATTTATTTAAACAGTGAAACCTTCTCCTAGTTAATTTTCTGGAGGCAGCTGCATGAGAAGGGCTGAAGCTTTATACATTCGCCGCCTGGCCCTCGCGCTGAGTGGTTCTCTTGTTGCTGACTCCTGGCGGACAACGAGAGAGTTACTGATTTTCAGTAATATGGCGTCTGGTGGAAGGAGGAGGATAAACACCGTGTGTGTTGAGGTTTTGCAGGGGGCTGTGTACCCGGAAAACTCGACTGTTTTGTTGCCTGCGATAATTCGCGATGCTTATGGCATCAGTGCTGAAGAATTACGAGGCATAGCACTGAATGGGCGCACCGCATTTTCATCAAGTTTGCTACAGCAGAGGCGTATGAGAAGATTGTGGACGACTACCAGGACAAACAAATGGTGATCAACACTGGCCTGGAGGTATGCTTGAGGGATGTATCTCGATACTATACCTATATTCGAGTTCGGAACGTGCCATTTGAACTTATTGATGAAGACATTCGTGAGACGTTCCAGCAATTTGGAGTGGTTCATATGGCTGTGATGGGCAGGTGGACTGATGACATTTATGCAGGCCTACAGGAAGGATCGTATTCCCTTAAGATGACACTACGTAAGCCCATTCCTTCGTATGTTGTCCTTCCGATTTCCGAACTCAGGTTTACATTACGTATGCCAGTTAGCAGCGAACCTGTAGAATCTGCGGAGCATATGATCATGTTGCAGCTACTTGTGGGAGGAGGACAGACTGCCATCAAGAAGCCCGCACGGAGGAGGCGGTGGTTGACAACATAGAGAGTGTGGTGCCTGTCTCCAATCCTGGGGGACAAAGTAAGAGATGGAGTGATGAGGTAGATGAGCAGGGTGTTACATGTGAGACTCTGCCTGAGGGTTTGGATGCAGAAATATTAGATGGGGGTTGCACCTGTGGAGGTGGGGATTTTGGAAGGGGATTTGCCTCCTGTATTACACGATGCCCTGAGGATTTCCTCGACCCACCGACCCACCGGTGGAGGTGTCACCGTTAGGGCCTGTAGTTGGACAAGAGATGCCTGTGGACATCTCTGGGAGGTAGGGCTTCCCTTGCAGGATGGAGACTCTCATTTGGTGGTGCAGGATGTGGTGCCTGTCGTTCACAGGCAGGATGAGCAGACAGAAGTTGTGGAGATGGAAGCTAGTGGTGATTCCCGCAAAAGGTCTGTGGGCCCGTCTGATGAGGATGAAATTACGCCGGCACAGAGAGTCTGTACAAAGGCATGGGTAGATGTGGCCCGTAGGAGACAGGGAGGGTGCAGGGAGAGACGGGCCTAAATGTGCTCAGGGGGCTAAGGAGAAGGGGTAGGAGTGCCAAAAATCCAGAGGTTTAGAGGAAAACCCCTATATTGCCTTCAAAAGTCTTACCATAAATGTTAATGGCATTAGGGCTGAGGTGAAACAACGATGGCTAGAGGTGACTATGTGACGTTTTCAGGTTGACATTTGTTTTGTACAAGAACATAATTTCAGGTGTGCGAGGGATTTGTGTTTGAAAGGGTATCGAGTGTATGCAGGTGGTTCAGGGAAATTCAAGGGTGGGTGTGGGGAGACGTGTGCGTGAGTTTTATAAGTGTGTATATGCCAGCGGATCAATGTAGGCGTACTAAGGAATGTTTCATGAGAGATGTTCTGCTGTATCATTTGAGAGGACTGCCTGAGGTAACTATTATAGGTGGTGACTGGAACTGTGTAATTCGGGGCAAGGATGTAGAGCCCAGGGAGCGAGTTGTGTCCTGGGGTGTTGAGGAGGTATTAGGAATGGCCGGGGTGATGGATGTAGTTAGGGTGAAGGATGGTGTGTGGAGCACACGTTTGTGAGGCGGGGTTATCAGGCGCGACTAGATAGGATTTATGTAACTAAGGCGATACAGGTGGGTAGGGTCGACGCAGTGGATGTAGGATATTCAGATCATAGGGGTGTGTTGGCAGATGTCAGCTGGGAAGGAATGATTAAAAGGTATGACAGCTATTGGAAATTGAATGTAAGTTTACTGCAAGGAGTTGGTGAGGGTGAGAGTTTTGCTGCATGGTGGCAGGGACAATGGGAAAAAGGTCAGCATGCGGGGGACTTACTGAGTTGGTGGGAAATGTGGGCAAAGCCGTGTATTAGGAAGTATTATACACAAATGGGCAGGGAGGAAAATTGGGGAAAATTTGGATTACAGAGGTACTTGGAAGGTCAACTGGAGGATTGTTACAAGAGGGGACGGACTTCTAGGGTGGATGAGATGGGTATTCTGAAAGGTCGTCTACGAGATTTGCAGAATGAACGATTTAATGCGACACACGTGAGAGGTGGGCTAGAGGAGGTCTTATGGGGTGACAGGCCATCAGCCTGTGTGCTACGACGATTGAGGAAGAGGCAGAGCGACACAACTGTGATGATGTTGGAGGTGTGTCAGGAGTTGGGAGGGTATAGGGAGGGACAACTGCTAAGAACTACTGAAGGAATGAGTAATTATATAGATCACTGGGTTACAGATTATCTGTAATAATATTGGTAGAATTACCGACAATATGTTAGTAAAGGACACAAATGCAACTAATGTGACATTTATTGTGGCAACGTTTCGCTCTCCCGGAGCTTTCAAGCCGTTACAAGCGATACATGGACATAGTGGGCTATTATATACTCTCAAAGTGAGGTGAAATACTAGTGGTGGTCGAGGTAGTAGTGATAGGTAGTAGTAGTAGTAGTAGTAATACAATAAGGTAGAACAATCAATATGCACATGAGTAAAAGGTGATAAAACAAATACTTGGGTAGTATAACAATAGGTTAGACAAATATTTTTGCTGGAGGTTGAAATATAGAAGGCCTGTAGGAGTGTTCCACATCTACGATGTGCTTCTGTTGAATTAGCAGGAGAGACTATGTGATGGTATGGTTAACTGTTTTCAGGAGGAAAACCTATTGTTATACTACCCAAGTATTTGTTTTATCACCTTTTACTCAGGTGCATATTGATTGTTCTACCTTATTGTATTACTACTACTACTACTACTACCTATCACTACTACCTCGACCACCACTAGTATTTCACCTCACTTTCAGAGTATATAATAGCCCACTATGTCCATGTATCGCTTGTAACGGCTTGAGAAAGCTCCTGGAGAGCGAAACGTTGCCACAATAAAATGTCACATTAGTTGCATTTGTGTCCTTTTACTTAACATACAGATTATCTGCAGGAGGGAGAGGGGGTGAGGGATAAGGCAGTAATAGGGGAGGTGATTCGGTGTATTGTTAGTAAGGAAGACAGGGAAGACATGGAGGGTGAGATTAGTGAGGAAGAGGTATGGGAGGCTGTGCAGGGTTTGAGCAAAGGGAAGGCTCCTGGCTTAGATGGTCTCCCTAATGATTTTTATGTGCATAATTGGGAGACCCTACGGGATTGTTTAGTTAAAGTCTTCAATTGCATGAAGAATGGGAGGGTATTGGGAAGTATGCAGAGCACTGGGGTTGTGGTTTTGGTGAAGAAAAAAGAGGAATGTCGAACGATGAAGGATTATAGATTTATAACTTTAATGTGTGCGGATTAAAAGATCTTTGCAAAGTTGCTAGGTAGTAGGCTTAAGAAAGTGTTGGGATTGGTCTTACATAAGGGGCAATGTGGAATCTGAGGTAGAAGTATGGGAGTGGGTCATGGTCAAATTAGGGATTTTATTGAGGGTGGTGAAGGGGGAGGGGTGTTGAGTATTGATTGGAGTGCGGCTTATGATAGTGTTGAAAGGAGTATGTTGTATGATATCATGAGGAGGCAGGGTTTTGGGGATGAATTGGTAGGCTGAGTAGAGACTATATATGGGAGAGCCAGGGTTAGGGTACAGATAAATGGTAGGATAGGAAAGGAGGTGTCTATGGATAAGGGTTTGAGACAGGGATGCCCCTTGTCCCAGGTATTGTTTGCTTGCATGCAGGATCCCTTTTATCATTTAGTTTCAGGAGGGGTGGCTGAGGGGAAGGGGGGTACTAGGATTGCTGGTTATGTGGATGATACCACGATACTAGGGAGAGAGGTAGAGGATTTAGTGACTGTGGGGCGTATTGTAGAGATTTTTGGGAAGGCTACTGGAATGAAGGTAAACTATGCGAAATCTAAATTCTTGGAGGTAGGTAGGTGGGTAGGGGGGAGGGTTGGGGAGGGACGTGGGTGGACAACGGTGGAGCAGGTGAAGATTTGTGGGGTGGTGTATAGGGCGGATCCGGTGGAGGCCAGGGAGGTTAATGCAGGGATGGTAGTGTGGGGGGCTGTTAAGCGCATGGGTGGTTGGCAGCCTGGGGACGTCACATTGCAACAGAGGGTGGTGATCGTCAACTCATTAGTGTTTAGTAAACTGTGGCATGTGGCAGCAGTGTTTCCCATCACTTTTGAGAAGGGCTCTACATTATATATGGGGTTATGGGAGGGCGTGGTTAAGTAAAGAATTGGTAATGACGAGGGTACAACAAGGAGGTTTGGGGCTCATTTCATTAGCAAGACAGTTGCAGTGTGTTTATATTTAGCATCGATACATCCGGGTGGGTGGGGTGCATGGGAGACGAGTGGGTTTGGTTATGGAAGATGTCAGAAGGTGGTGGAAGGGGAATGATCTAAGGGAGTGTGAAGGAATGTTGAGGCTCATCATGGTGGTTAGGGAGCCGAGGAGAATCTCTGCGAGTCTCCTGGGCAGGGAAGGGGTGCGGGGGGAGGTACTGCAAGGGGCAGCGATATACCCAGTGTATGATTGGATGGGTATATGGAAAGGTTTACGAAAGTTGTGGATTAAACCCAGAGTACGTGAATTTGTGTATAGGTTTCTAATGGGAATCGTTGCATCAAAGGCAATTTTGTTCTGTATGGGGATAGGAGGGAGGGCTGTGCGATAGATGCTGGGAGGAGGATACAGCGTATCATGCATCATGCGGTGTATTTTTGTCCTATTTTGAGTGTAGTGCGTGAATGGTTTGGGAAGGTGGTACGCAGGGTTAAGCTTTGATGTGGGAGGGGAGGTGAGATGGGCGGTCTTGTACCTAGTGGCAGACTACTTGTATGTGTCATGGGGAATGAGGGGGGTGTCGGGGAGTGTAGAGTCAAGGCTTTGGCTGCTGTGTTTTATAGGACAAAATGTAGAAATAGGGATCTTTATGGTCGAAGGTGGGATTCAGCCTTTTCTGTGGGTTATCGGGAGTTAGCGGTGGGTAGTTTACTAGAGTTGTGAGGGAGGGTTTAAAAGGACTGGCCGGCGACTGGGACCGGGTGGGTGAGGGGGTGTATCCATGGTGGGGATAGGCGTATGAATGAATGGGAGGGGAGGGAGGTGACAGAGGACTCTGCAGGCGTGACACATGACTAAGGAATGCGCGATGTGTGTGGTATGACGGGAGACGGGGAGGGAGGGAGGAAAACCCTATGGAGTACACGTGTCAGGGGTATCCATAGTGGCTTTTCCTCATAACCTACTGGACTGGTGATGTATTGGTTATAGGTGTAGCAAGTTCCCATTATGGTGTGTTTGTATGGTTCTTATATTTCAACCCACTTGGGTATGAACTGTTTCCATTATGATGTTTGTAACGCTTAGGGTATTATGTTTAATGTGATGTCTTACCTTTGCGGAAGGCAGTTATGGTTCGGTTTTGAGTTGTAAACTGTCTACCTTTGTTCATTGTGTTTGTGTCAATATCCTTAGATTTATTGTGCAGGATGCTCTTTCCTTATATTTTATTTTAAAATGCATCCTTGGGAATGTTTTCTTTCCTTGACCTGTGTTCTTGTCCTGTATAATAAAGTTTACTGTGTTGGAGGTGTGTGTACAAGTATTGTGCTATTACGTTTTTCTGTGAATTGGTATTTATCGATGTTAATGGTCAACAGTGTGTGTAAATTGTTGTAATTGTTATTATATTGTTCATTTGTGGGTTTATTGTGTCTTAGAATTTTGTAATGTACTAAAGTTTCTTTGCGTGGCTGTCTGTACAATACAGATGTGTAAGTGATATGCCATCGGGTGTGGGTTTTTTTTTGTATCTTTTGTCATTTTGTCCCTTATGTTTTCAGTGTGCCTAATTGTGATTTATGCCCTTCGGGGTTGTGTACATCCGGTTTGTATTTTTCATGTTTACTGGGTATTGTGTATTTATGGTTTTGTGCATTGTATAGTTTTGCTTTGTATGTTTCCTTACGTAGGTAAAATGATGACCTTTGTTGTTGCATTGCCAAGTAAAGGACGGTTAGTGCTTGTAACATGACAGTTTTTCACTCTGTATGCTGTTTCTGTCTTTGTCATGTGTTTTGTATTTTGTTTTTTTCAATAAAATATAAAAAAAAACTATACAGTATAATGTACTAATGATCTTATATTTTCCCATATGGCTGTTACAAAGTTAGGGTACCTCTACTGGGTTTAACATTAAAACAACCCTCCATCCCTTGGGCCAGACTCCCTGATAAACTAAAAAAAAATTGCTAAACTGGCGGTCAAAACAGTTAATAAACCCTAGGTTTGATCGTTAAGGAAGGCAAAACTCTACTCTAAGAAAATGAAAATACATTTAAGCAACCAGTAAATACATCACAAAACTACTTTATTCTACCCTCAATATACATAACAAAACCCATAGTTTACACACTCGTAAATACTTAGCAGGTAATTATAGTAGAGCTGTAAGAAAATTACCACGACCAGTGTCCACTGCTGGCCGGTATTATCCAAGCCTGCCGGTAAACATTATTATTTTTGCTCTTCCCATCTTCACACGCACACCCCACTTAAACAAGATGGCCAGGCCTCTCTTAGTGCCTACGTTAGAATAAAATAAACACCACACATTAACCGCTGCCTGGGTATCGCCACAAAATACCACACATACGGCTATTGATCTTTCCCATGGCAACTATCTCTCCAAGTCTCTCTTCCTGACGCTCCTGTAGTAACGCCGTGATGTCACTCATAAAAAGCATCCGAAAAACACCGACATGAATTTTACATTTGTCGAGCCCTTTTTACATTTTATAGACAACTTGCTTTATATTTTTTTAACGTCCATGCCGTCTCCCACTGAGGCAGTGACCTAAAAAAAAAAATGAATGTTTTTCTTTTATCATTTAGTAACTGATACAGAAGAAGGGGTTACTAGCCCATTGCTCCCGGCATATTAGTCACCTCTTACGACACGCATGGCTTATTTTATAGTACAAAACTATAAATAAATTTAGCACAATAAAGCTGTCTTTCGAACTATTCTTCGACATTCTTCAAATCTATCATTTTCCTTTAAAACATACTAGGAACCAGACAGAATTAGTTATGGAAACACAGAAGCAAACTACAGACGTTTTCTAAGCAAAATCACAATATCCAGATGGACTCCTCAGCAAACACAAGACTGGTAAATTTAAGATATCTTTCACGAGTTATTCACGACACTATATACGACATTTGTCAAGCCCGTCATGCAGTATGCATCACCAGTGTGGAACCCACATAGTAATTATAATATACTTGTAATTATATTAACGCTGCTTCAGAAGAACCAAGCATGACATGATTACAACATACAAAATACTGAGAGGGGATTAATAGGGTGGATATTGCAAAGTCTCTTCAATAGTCTCAGGTACCATCACCATCACCACTACCACCACCATTACCACCACCACCTTCAAAATCACCACCACCACCACCACCACCACCACCGCTACCACCACCTTTACCACCACCACCACTACCACCACCACCTTTACCACCACCACCATTACCACCACCACCTTCAACATCACAACCACCACCTTTACCACCACCACTACCACCGTTACCATCACCACATTTACCACCACCACCTTTACTACTACCACCACCACCTTTTCCACCACCATCACCACAACCACCACCACCTTTGCCACTACTACCACCACCTTTACCATCACCACCACCACCACAACCACCATCACCTATACAATCACCACCACCACCTGCACTACCACCACCACCACCAACAACAACAACAACAACAACAAACACACAAGACTCACCCTTACCACACCCTTAACCTAATTTTCTTTCCTACTTCCTCATCTCATCACTTCCTCCCTTCGTTTTCTTTCCCATCTTCCTCCCCAACCGCATCCACCCTACCCCCCTGCCTTCCCAACATCCCCATAAGTACCTTCCACAATCCAAAACATATCGACCCCAATTCACCCCCAACTCCACCACCACCGCACAACCAACCCTGATCTTCCCTCACAAGGCATCACCCCCCATCCCCAACCGCTACAAAACTCATTTTTGAAGTAATTACTTCATATTTCATGTTGAAAAAGGCAAGAAACGTAACCTTACCTCATAATTATGTTCTGGTTAGGTAACCTGCGCCCACCGCTACCTAATTCGCTCAATATGCGCTAAAAATAGCGTTGGACATTTACCTGGTTGAAGTATTGCCTTCCTTTAATAGCTGTGCCCGGCTTTTATGCTTGAATAATGACCAATGAAAAAGGCGTATGATGCAGCGTGGACCAATCAAAACAGAGTGTGGTATTCCCCGCAACATGTTGGTGCCAAGTCTCACAAGATACATCACAAGAGTGAATGATTTACGATCGTGTGGACATGACACGATACACACGCACACACGGTGTACATATACACACGGAAGCGCACGAACACACTAGAGTAAATCCAAGTAGTGGCCAGCGAAAAGGCGGGTCTTGGAGGTGAAGCCCTACCACTGAAACCACATATAAGTGAGTAGATATAGGTGACCGTGAGCACGCACGCACACGCACACACACACACACACACACACACACACACACCTGGTCCAGCAACTGGCTTCTCGAATTTAACCCTGCCAAATGCAAAGTCATGAAGATCGGGGAAGAGCAAAGAAGATCGCAGACAGAGTATAGGCTAGGTGGCCAAAGACTGCAAATCTCGCTCAAGGAGAAAGATCTTGGGGTGAGTATAACACCAAGCACGTCTCCGGAAGCACACATCAACCCGATAACTGCTGCAGCATACGGGCGACTGACAAACCTGAGAATAGCGTTCCGATACCTTCGTAAGGAATCGTTCAAGACACTGTATACCGTGTACGTCAGGCCCATACTAGAGTATGCAGCGCCAGTTTGGAACCCGTATCTGGTCAAGCACGTCAAGAAACTAGAGAAAGTGCAAAGGTTTGCGACAAGGCTTGTTCCAGAGCTAAGGGGAATGTCCTACCAAGAAAGGTTAAGGGACAACACTGGAGGACATTAGGGTTAGGGAAGACATGATAACGACATACAAAATACTGCGGGGAATAGACAAGGTGGATAGAGACAGGATGTTTCAGAGAGGGGACACAGAAACAAGAGGTCACACTTGGAAGTTGAAGACTCAGATGAGTCAAAGGGATGTTAGGAAGTATTTCTTCAGCCATAGAGTTGTCAGGAAGTGGAAAAGTCTAGCAAGTGATGTAGTGGAGGCAGGAACCATACATAGCTTTAAGACGAGGTATGATACGCCCATGGAGCAGGGAGAGAAGGGGCCCAGTAGCGATCAGTGAAGAGGCGGGGTCAGGAGCTGAGTATCGATCCCTGCAACCACAATTAGGTGAGTACAATTAGGTGAGTACACACACGCACACACAAACAAAGTCAGCAGAGGACAACCAGAGCCGGGCAGAGCAACAAGCGCAAGCACACTCAGAACCACCCACAGCCAAACACGCTATTCCAACAAAACCCACAATCAACACTTACAGCCCCCACCCCACACTATGCTGTAGAATCTTTTTTTTTTTTTTTTATATTTTATTAAAAACACATATATACATAACAATCCAATAAGTGCCCAAAAATAAATCAGGCTCATATAAACAAAAACAAGCAAACATAACAGGAATAAACACATCAGTCTATATATCCTATAATAAGAACCCGTGCCAAAAGCACAAACAAAAAATGTCCATCCTACTACCCAATCCTAGCTAAGTTTTTCTATACAATAACATAACACACTGTCAATGAAACTGAACATACATTGTCTCAAAAACACCACAAAATTTAACCGCTGGTTACATATTTTACTTCTTCCCTACCACAAAACGCAGTACATAGGCATGAAATAAAATAAAACCTTAAACTTTCTGCCTATAAAACAGGTGTTACACAATAACACACAAAACCAACTGACCCCGAAACAAGGGTCACACCACAACATCATCTTAAATAAGAAATACATTAACATCAAGCCATCACTACCGTAGACAACACTGTCTACAACACAACGTCACATTCCCACACCGGATAATAAGACCACACAAAACACATTTGTGTTGCATACATATACAAACACTAGAAAAACCCAAAAATATGCAGAAGCTGCTCCTGTATAATTCAAACAAAAGATGGGGAACACATACAGAATACAATACTAAAAACGTTAAACTTAAGACAAACATAGCAAAACATCAACTTTATCCTACATGAATTGCCACAGATACCTGGGACAACTTCACCCAAGCACACCTGCACACTGTCGGTTGTCTAACACCTAATACCTCCTAACCTCCAACCTGCCACATAAATGCAAAACGCCAGCACATCACCACCGACAAACCCTACTACTTTAACTTTAGATTACACTACTACATCCTAGAGGAAAACCCCATGCGTCCATGACCCCTATGACCCCCCCCCAACCAACATCACTCCAAGTCTGAGTCAACACACACCTGAACATTTACCTACAACCCCATCCCCGAAACGTCCAAAATCGGACACCCACGATACCACCCCGTCCCAACCCATCCTAGCTTCAACCCTGTATACCCACGCCTAACCAACCACACATCAATCAACCATACTATACCCTAGTCAACCCCTTCCGGATATACCCAACCTCCCCTCCCCCACTCGACCAGTCCCCCTCGAATGGTTCCTACGTCATCCCCAAAACCTTAAAAGGGACACCACCGTCATCGTTCTATAACCCTCTGAGAAAGCTTCAACCCAAGTTCTCCCATACAAACCCTGATTCCTACATTTCGTCCTGTAAAAATGTGCCGCCAAGGCACGAACCCGCCTCCCACCCACTACCTCGTGTATACCCCACGACACATATATGAAATCAACCACCAGGTACATTAAACTTCTACGTACATTTTCCTCAAACCCACCAATATCCAGGCTTAAAGCCCCTAACATCGAAAGCCCACACCCACCTACACTCCTCATGACCCGTCCAAACCATTCCCGTACCCGCCTAAATCTTCACAAAAATACACCGCATGGTACGACGTATCCAAAAACCCACATCTCAAACAAGTACCCTCACTCGCTAAACCCATTAAAAACAATTGCGCTTTAGAAGCCAAGATTCCATGTAGGAATCGAAAACCGTCTCCTAACCCTCGCCCTCAGCCTCAACTTCCGGAAACCTACCCAAGTCGCCCGCCAATTATACTTTGGGTACTCTGCTACCCTTGCACTATACCCCCGCCTCCCCAAGCTTGTCCAAAACCCCCACCCGAAAACCCCTAGGCTCTCTGACAACTAGTAAAACTCTCAACATTGCCTCACATAAACTCAGGTCACGTCCACTCCACCACCTCCGTACCTCACGCATGACCACTCCCACCCGCTTACCCCCACCCCTCCCTCCTCCACATATCTCTGCTTCACATATATTCCTATAAGCCTCCTATGTAAGGGTATCAACCCCAAACCTCCCTTACTAACCGGCGTCATGACAACCTCCTTATTAAGCCAATGTCTACCAAAACCCCATATATACCGCAACACTCTCCGCTGTAATAATTCAACATCTCTCCCCACGAGTGGGTATACCCTTGCCACATGCCACAATTTACTATACAGTAAAACATTCACTACCATAACCCTCTGCATTAATGTCACATCTCCCGGTCTCCATCCACTCATTCGCGCGATTGTCGCCGTTACCACCTTAGAAGAATTTTCAACCCTCGCCCTACTCGCATCATTACAATAAATTATCCCACAAATTTTCAAGCACTCAACAACATGCCAACCATACCTATTCCCAAGTCCCCGCCCACCCACGTCCCCACCTCTAACAATTTAGATTTCACCCTGTTAATCTGCATCCCTGTAGCTGCCCCAAAAACACTTATAATCCTCCCTATAGCATCTAATCCCTCCCACACACCTACGAGAATTGTTGTGTCATCAACATAACCCACTATTCCAGATGCACAACCAGGTACCTGACCCTCCTCCCCTACCCCTTCGATACTAACCTATAAAAGGATCCTGTAAGCATGCAAACAGAATTTGCGACAAAGGGCACCCTGTCGCAAACCCCGCTTCATGTCCACCACGTTTCCCACCCTTCCATTCAATTGAACCCGCACAAAAGCCCCCTCATACAACGTTTGCATCCAACCCACTACTTCATTCCCAAAACCCTGCTTACGAAGAATGTCAAATAACATATTCCTATCCACACTGTCATAAGCCGTTTCCCAATCAAGCCCTAAACCCCACCCCCTCTCGACCCTCGATGAATGACCTAATCCTACCATGCCCATTCCCCATACACCTCCCCGGTATCCCATACTGACCACGTTCTATGATAGAATCCAAAACCTTTTAACCCTATTACCCAAAATCCGTGCAAAGATTTTGTAATCTGCACATAAAAGTGTTATAGCTCTGTAATCCCTAATCGTGTCCACCACTTTCCCCTTACGCACTAAAACCACAACTCCAGTGCGCTGATCCTCCCCCATATACCGTACTTCCTTCAAAGGATTGAAAACTTTCGTCAAACATTCCTTCAACACTCCCCAATGTTGAACATAAAAATCACTAGGTAATCCATCGACTCCCGGCGCTTTACCCATCTGCATCCCTTCACTGCGAACCACACTTCCTCCTCAGTTATACTACCCTCCATCCCTTTCCTCTCCTCCTCACTAATCCCTACCTGTATACCCTCCAAAACTTCCTCTTTCGCCTCCACCTCCTCCAACCTACGGTCTAGATACCGCCGAAACCAAACATCCACAAACCCGCTCATACCCTCTGTCGACCTCAGTACCTGTCCCTCCATATACCCACCCAACTCCTCGTGTACCTTCAATGACGTCATCGTCATACCCTGCCTCCTCTTTCGAAAAACACGCAAGACAGTTAAAGACAGTTTGTCCCCGTAGCACATCCTCAATACCTGCCCTCACTCTGATAGCCTGGAATCTCTCATTCTGTATATCCTTCAACTGGCCCCTCAAAACCTCTATGTCCTCCAGCGAGTAACCCGCCCCCCCCACATAACAATCCCGCAACTGCCCCTCCAAATACCTCTGCAGGCCATAACGCATTCGCGCCTGCTCTCTACCTTCACGTTTATAAAAATCCTGAATACCCACTTTCGCCACTCCATTCCACCAACTCACCACATCTTCCCGGTCCTTCCCATCATTCCACATCCCTCCCACCACTCCTCAAAACTCCTCCTACACTGTTCCCCTGCAATAAGCCCACGTTCAGCTTCCAATAACTAGCATACGTTCTAACAGCTCCCTCCCATCCCAACACTGCCAACACACCCTGTGATCGGAAACCCAACATCAACGCAATCCACGCCTTCCACTATAACATCCCTCGACACATACACACGATCGAGTCTTGCAGCATAGCCCCTACGTATGAACATATGTTCTATATGCCACCCACCGTCCCCTACCACATCTCTGACTCCTGCCGCACCCAAAACATCACGCAAAACCCCAACTCACACCCCGCCCTCTCGGTTCCACATCCCTCTTCCTAATCACACAATTCCAATCCCCTGCGACAATAGTCACAACCGGCAACCCACGTAAGAAATATATCAACTCCTCTCTCACAAATTCTTCCTTAGTTTTTCTACAACTTATATCCGGCATATAAACTCCCACTATACACACTCTGACATTCCCCCATAAACCCTCAACCCTTACCACCCTCCCACCCCCCCCTCTTCCCAAGCCAACAACCGAAAGGGACTGGTCACACGTATACCTATAGCCACCCTCCTTGAAACTACCCGCACTACCCGCATAAACTGTAAATCACTAACGTCAAATCTCTCCCCATCCTATAATTATGCTCTTGCAATATACACGCATCCACATTTAAACGTCTTAATGTCACCTCTACCCATTTACGTTTGACCTCCGCTCGGAGGCCATTTACATTCATCGTTAAACACCTGAAAAGAACGCAGTGGGCTTTCCTCTACTTTTCAACTTCCTCGTCACTACCGACTTTCCCTTACTAATGCTCTCTTCCTCTACTGACACTCCCAGTACTTGCCTGTCTGCTTTCCTGTCCCTCATCCCCTCTCTACCCTTGCCACTCCCCCGTCCCCCTTTTGCCACCTCCACCCAGGCCTTCTTGCACACCTGTTGCCCAGGTGTTAGGACATCGTCCTCAACTAGACCACTAGGCCTTTTCCTGGAGTCCCCTGTAGCCTCCATAGTCTCACAATCCTCTCCCTGTGCACTTCTACACCAACCTCCTGGACCTGAAGGCAAGGCCCACTCTCTGAGACGCCCATCACACTCGTCTCACTCTCGTCCCTCCTCACCTCTGATCCTAAGTCCTCCACACCATGCTGTGTGCCCTCACACACAGGACTGTCCAACAACAGTGGAAAATCCTCCAAAAGCGGCTCAGACAAAACCAAGTTCACACCTTCCGGCAGAGCCACTTCCTCCGTCTCCGCTGTCTCGCCATCCTGGGTCACCTGTGACAACGTTAGTACACGCTCATCCTCCTTATCAACAATGTCACTCCATTGTCCACTTGGCACCATGCTCATATTCTCGCGTGGCGACTCATCCATAGCATCCACGACCACCACTTCATCCTTCCTCATACCATCAGCAGCTCCATGTCTCTGTTGGCCCATCCGACGATCACATGCCGCCGCCACATGTCCAGGTAATCCACACAGGCGACACGTTCGAACTTGGCCTGCGTAAGTCACATAGACCTGCTGCCGGAACTCCTCCATCATGACGTATGAAGGTATCTGACGTTTGAGCGTCATTTTCAAAGAAAATGAACCTTCTTGCAGCCCGGCATAAGTCCCCTGTGCCCACCGGCCCACCGTGGCTGCATGGACGTCACCAAATTGACTGAAGATGTTTCGCACATCAAACTCCAACGCTTCGAACGGCACGTTTCGGACTCGTATATAAGTGTAGTACCGTGACACATCTCGAAGCCGTACCTCTAATCCCGTGTTGACGACAATCCTCTTCTCCTGATACGTGTCAACCACTCGCTCATATGCGCTGGCCACTGCAAACTTGACAAAAATCCTCGACGAACCTTTGAGAGATATCCCAAATAATTCTTCAATGGATATCCCTAAAGAATCCCTCAAAATAGCTGGGAGGAGAACATCTGCGTTGCTTGGGTAAATCGCGCCCTGCAACACTTCAATACAGACAGTATTGACACGTCGTCTGTAGCGCTCCACCATGTTGATGAAAACTACCAGTTCTCATCTCCACCGCTAGGGACCAGAAACAAGCACACCCGCACTCCGCAAAGGCTGGGCAGCGAATTGGTGTAGAATCCCACAGCACACTGCCAGGTACCCCACCCCCACAGAGCCCCCAGAATACAGTGTTGGAGAGGAAGTTGAAGGTATGGTACACCAACGCTGATGGAATAACGAATAAGTGGGAGTGGCACGAAAAAAAATTAAAGAGGCATCACCGGACATCATAGTTCTCACAGAAACCAGGCTCACAGGAATGATAACAGATGCCATCTTTCCAACGGGATATTAGATCCTGAGGAAAGACAAAGGGAACAGAGGGGGTGGAGGATTGGCACTGCTCATCAAAAAACAATGGGATTTTGATGAGCTGGAGAGAAGAGAAGCAACATACTACATAATAGGAACACTTCAGTCTGGAGGTCTCAAGGTTGTAATTGCAGTGATATATAACCTACCACAGAAACGCAGGAGGCCAAGTATGATGGGAGTAACGGAGCTATGGTTGACACAATGGCTGAAGTGGCTAGAAGGGCTTATGCGAACAGGGCAAAGCTGCTGATTGTGGGTGCCTTCAATCACAAGGAAATTGACTGGGAGAGCCTGGAGCCACATGGGGACCCAGAAACGTGGAGGGCTAAGATGATGGACGTGGTACTGGAAAACCTCTTGTACCAACACGTAAGAGACACTACCAGAGAGAGAGAGAAGAAGATGAACCAGCAAGACTGGGCCTAGTATTCCCCTTGAGTAGTGCAGATATTGAGTACATCACATATGAAAGACCTCTCGGTGCCAGTGACCATGTGGTTCTGAGCTTCGAATATACAGTAGAGTTACAAGTGGAGATGGAAGTAGGAAGAGCAGGACGAATGAAGCCGAACTACACAAGCATAAAGAATTTCCTGCATGGGGTTCAGTGGGACAGAGAACTGGCAGGGAAGTCAGTAAATGAAATGATGGAATATGTGACAACAATATGCAAGGAGGCTGAGGAGAGGTTTGTACCCAAGGGTAACAGAAATAACGAGAAAGCCAGGATGAAAAAGGAGAGCATACATAGAGCCAGAAATGAATATGTACAGTTAAGAAAGGAGGCCCAGCGACAATACGGAAATGACATTGCAGCGAAAGCCAAATCTGACCCTAAGCCTAAGCCTGAGGCTACCCAGGGTTAGGCTACACAGGCTGTCTGAAATTTTAGGCCACTGTCAAGATGGATTCCTAAGAATTTTCCCTCTGTGAGTTTTGTGATAGAGCCACATCAGGAGGAAAACAACAGTCAAGGACCAGGTAATCAGGCTGAGGAAGGAAGGTGGGGAGATCACAAGAAACGACCACGAAGTATGTGAGGAGCTCAACATGAGACTCAAAGAAGTGTTCACAGAAGGGACTCCAGAAAGACGGAGAGGTGGGGTACATCAATCAAGTGTTAGACACATTACATACAACCGAGAAAGAAGAGAAGTGGCTGTTAAGCGAGCTAGATACCTTATAGGCGATAGGACCCGATAACATCTTTCTAGGGGTCCTGAGAGAGGGAGCAGAGGCGATATGTTTACCACTAACAACAATCGTCAACACATATATCGAAACAGGGCGACTACCTGAGGCATAGAAGACAGCAAATGTAGTCCCAATTTTTAAAAAAGGAGACAGACACGAAGCATTAAACTACAGACCAGTGTCACTGACATGTATGGTATGCAAAGTCATGGAGAAGATTATCAGGAGAAAAGTAGTGGAACACCTAGAAATGAATGAGTTTATTAACGACAACCAGCACGGCTTCAGATGCGGGATATCCTGTGTCACAAACCTACTGAAGTTCTATGAAAGGGTGACAGAAGTAAGATAAGAGAGAGAGAGAGGGGTAGGAAGACTGCGTTTTCTTGGAGTGTAAGAAGGCATTTGACACAGTTCCACACAAGAGATTAGTACAAAAGCTGTACGACCAGGCAGGGATAACAAAGAAGGCACTGCAATGGATCAGGGAATACATGTCCGAAAGACAACAGCGAGTCATGGTACGTGACGAGGTGTCAGAGTGAGCACCTATGACGAGCAGGATTCCACAGGGGTCAGTCCTGGGACCGGTGCTGTTTCTTGTATATGTGAACGACATGACGGAATGAATAGTCTCAGAAGTGTCCCTGTTTGCAGATGGTGAAGTTGATGAGAAGAATTCAATCAGGCAATGACCAGGCAGAACTACAAAGGTATCTGGACAGGCTGAAGGCCTGATCTAGAATATGGCTCCTGGAGTTCAACCCCACTAAGTGCAAAGTCATGAAAATTAGGAAAGGGCAAAAAAGACCGCAGACGGAGTACACTCTAGGGGCCAGAGACTACAAACCTCACTCAAGGAAAAGAATCTTTGGGTGACTATAAGACCGGGCAAATCTCCTGAGGCGCACATCAACCAAATAACTGCTGCAGCATATGGGCGCTTAGCAAACCTAAGAATAGCATGCCGACATCTCAATAAGGAATCGTTCAGGACCCTGTACACTGTGTACGTTAGGCCTATATAAGAGTATGCAGCACCATTTTGGAACCCACACCTAGGCAAGCACGCATGGAAATTAGAGAAAATGCAAAGGTTTGCAACAAGACTAGTCTCGAAGCTAAGGGGCCTGTCATACAAAAAGAGGTTAAGGAAATCGACCTGACGACACTGGAGGACAGGAGAGATAGCGAAGATATGATAACGACATATAAAATACTGAGATGAATCGACAAGGTGGACAGAGACAGGATGTTCCAGAGATGGGACACAGCAACAAGGGGTCACAATTGAAAGTTGAAGACTCCGATGAATCACAGGTATGTTAGGAAGTATTTCTTCAGTCAGAGTTGTCAGGAAGTGGAATAGTCTGGGAAGTGACGTAGTGGAGGCAGAATCCATAGATAGCTTTAAGAAGGGGTATGATAAAGCTCATTGAGTGGGAAGAGTGACCTAGTAGCAGCCAGTGAAGAGGCGGGGCAAGGTGCTGTGACTCGACCCCTGCAGCCACAACTTGATGAGTACACACACACACACACACACACACACACACACACACATTATATATATATATATATATATATATATATATATATATATATATATATATATATATATATATATATATATATATATATATATATATATATATATATGCAAAAGATCACAGTAAACAGGTTATATCAAAATATGCAAAACAACCACTATGAAAAAATAGAAGAATTCCAAGCGCTTTCGTGACTACTCACATTATCAAGGAACTATAAAAGGAAACGTGAGAAGAAGGCTTATAAAGAGGCAGAATACACCTCACAGTCACATCACACTAACAAAGACAACACCTCACAGTAGCGTAACATCTCACGACTCTGTGAAGAGGAACATAAGAAAGGACCTGAAACTCTTCCAAATTAAGATTATCAATTTCTTCCCAAATTTTATTAATTATAAATGAATCCAATTTATATTTACCAAAAGAAATATTCATATTATTTTCAAAACTGCTTTTAATGAAACATGATTCTATTATATTCCTCTCAACCATGGACTTGCTTGATACAACCTTCTCAGCATTTTGAAAATCAATTGGATGGTTAAAGTCTTCACATAAATAAATAGAGCATTAGAATCTTGTCCAGTTCTAATGTTATATTTATGTTGTTTTAATCTTAGTTCAAGACTTTTACCAGTTTGACCATAATAAACTTTATCGCATATTTTACAGGGAATCTTATAGACACATCCGTCAGCATTTTGGGGGAATTTTTATCAAAAGTCTTTTTACTGTATCAAGATTTTTAAATACAACTTTGATATTAAAATTCTTAAGAAAAGAAGGCATATCAACCAAGTTTTCATGGTAAGGAGAACCAACATATTTTTGGTTGAATAAGGTTGGTTGTCCCTTTTGGATTGTAAAAAGTATTTCTAGCTATTTTAAAAGATTTATCAATTATGTTTCTTGGGTATTTTAAATCATTAGCTATTTCATAAATTTTAGAGATTTCTTCATCTATGAACTCTGGACTACAAATACGTAAAGCTCTCAAAAACATAGAAGAGAAAACCGACACTTTAACTCTATCTTGATGTGAAGAGTAATAGTGTACATAGGAACAATTATTTGTAGGTTTTCTGTAAATTTTAAATTTAAAATCAATGTTACCCTTAATAATAAAAACATCTAGGAAGGGCAATGAGTTATTTACTTCAAATTCAACAGTAAAATTTATAGAATGAGCTAAGCTATTTAATTTAACAAGGAAATGGTTTATGTCTACATTCTTAGGCATAAGGCACCTGTTTACTGTGATCTTTTTGCATATATATATATATATATATATATATATATATATATATATATATATATATATATATATATATATATATATATAGTCTCAACGGCCACAGCAGGACTCGAACCTGCAAACTCTGTATCAGAATAACCAGTTTACTACTCACCACGGAGCTAGACCCCAGATAAGTATGGGCGCCTAGCCGGAGCCAGACGATGTTTCCCCATACATAAATAACCCGCACATAGAAGAGAGGAGCTTACAACGACGTTTCGGTCCGACTTTGACCATTTACAAAGTCACACTAACAAAAAGAAGGGAAGGAGGGAGTATATATAGAGGCAAGCAGACAGGGGCGGGAACAAGAAAGTGGTGGAGGAGTAATAGTGGAAGTAGTAGTGGTAGTAGATGTAGTAGTAGTGGAGTCAGTCATATTCTAGGAAAGAGGAGCACTGCAAGGGAGCTAGCGGCCCACATAGGGTAGGGGCTTGAACACATAGGGGGTAAAAATTAAGACGGACAAATGCAAGGCAAAAGAAAGAAAACCCAGATGATAATGAAGAAAGATTAAAGGGAAGAGAAAGAAGGGAAAAGGAATCAGGTTAAGTCACGGGTGTTCTGAAGTTTGAAGCATTTAACAATGTAATGGGAGAGGAAAGCATCTACAGAGACAAAGCCAGAACTAAGATTCATACAAGGAAAGTTGTGTATAAGGGAGGACTCAACCAGACGGCGACTGTGAAAGTTGGACGTAGGGTAGACAGTTTTAGCAGAAGACCAAGTCGGACCGAAACGTCGTCGTAAGCTCCTCTCTTCTATGTGCGGGTTATCTGTGTATTGTTTCAGTCACGGTATTGTACCTTTTTTGTTATTTATTTTCCCCATACCCCGGGGCACCTAGCTCGTTTTGAAAGTTATTTCATCAAATCCTGCCACATGCAGTGGACAACGAAAAAGATTTGAAATTCTTAACATTTCACAAACACGCGAAATTATTTACAAACATTGTCTCTACGTCCATAGCAGGACTCGAACCTGCAAAATCTGTATCAGAGTAACCAGTACTTTACCACAGAGTACTGGTTACTTAGATACTGACTTTGAGGTTCGAGTCCTGCTGTAGACGTAGAGACAATGTTTGTAAATATATATATGTCGTGCCGATTAGGTAAAACTTGCGATTTTGGCTTAAATAGCAACGCTCTTCTTGCCATATAAGACAAGCGAAAATTTGTGTATGCAATAATTTCGCCAAAATCATTCTGAACATAACGAAAAAAAAATATTTTATTGTGTTTGTTTATTATTAAATTAATGTTAACGTATCTAAAATATATTTAGTCGGGTTAGGCTAAATTAAATTGCGCTTGTTGTAATAAGGTTAGGTAGGTTTTCAAAGTTTCTCTTGGTACAAAATTATTAATTTTTACATTAACATAAATTAAAAAATATATCTTTAAACGTAAAGAGAAATTATTAGAAAGGACTTAATTTTAAATGAGTTCTTGCTAATTGACCAGTTTTACCTAATCGGCACGACATATATATATATATATATATATATATTGGTATTGATCAATAACTACACTGCACTAGCCAGGGGTCAAACCCATGATGCTTTGGCCCGCCTGATGATGAGCGAAAACACATGACGCTCTAGTCCACTGAACCACACAATCCTTAAGAGTAGCGCATCCAGTAGGACTGAATGTTGTACTCGCTACCCAAGAACATACGGTGGTGTGGACACCTCTAAGCTAATTTCATTCTACTCCCTGTTTGGTGTACTAACTCAACAAGCAGTATTTTATATTATTGTAACCACGATCGAGTGGTATCGATCAATAACTACACTGCACTAGCCAGGGGTCGAACACATGATGCTTTGGCCCGCCTCATGATGGCTAGTGCAGTGTAGTTATTGATCAATACCACTCGTTCGTGGTTACAATAATATAACATACTGCTTGTTGAGCTAGTACACTTCCTTTACCCCGTACCTCCTACTTTCCTAGGCCTACCCCTACCCTGCCTTCTCTCTACTACAGATCTATACACTCGAAGTCATTCTATTTCGTTCCATCCTCTCTACATGTCCAAACCATCTTAATAACCCTCCTCAGCTCTCTGGATAATAGTTTTTGTAATCCCACCCCTCTCTTAATCTCCAAGTTTCGGATTCTCTGCATTATATTCACACCACACATTGCCCTGAGACACGTCATCACTGCCTCCAGCCTTCTCCAAGTTGCAACATTCACAACCCATGCCTCACACCCATACAATATCGTTGGTATAACTAGACTCTCATACATTCCCCTCTTTGCTTTCATAGATAAAGTTCTTTGTCTCCACAAACTCCTCAGTGCACCACTCACCTTTTTCCCCTCGTTAATTCTATGAATTACCTCATCTATCATAGACCCATCTGCTGACACGTCAACTCCCAAATATCTGAATACATTCACCTCCTCCATACTCTCTCTCTCCAGTCTGATATCCATTATTTCGTTACCTAGTTTTTTATCCTTATCACCGTACTCTTTCCTATATTCACTTTTAATTTCCATCTTTTACATACCCTTCCAAAGTCATCAACCAACCTCTGCAAGTTCTCTTCTGAATCTCCCAAAAGCAGTGTCATCAGCAAAGAGCAACTGTGACAACTCCCACTCTGTGTTAGATTCTTTATTTATTAACCCCACACCTCTTGCCAACACCCGAGCATTCACTTCTCTTACAACTCCATCTATAAATATGTTGAACAACCATGGTGACATCACACATCCATGTGTAAGGTCTACTTTTACTGGAAGTAATCCCTCTCTCCTTCATACTATAACCTGAGCCTCACTATCCTCGTAAAGACTCTTCACTGCTTTCAATAACCTATCTCCTATTCCATACATTTGCAACATCTGCCACATTGCCCCTATCCACCCAATTATACGCCTTTTCCAAATCCATAAATGCCACAAAAACCTCTTTACCCTTATCTAAATACTGTTCAGCTATATGTTTCACTGTAAACACTTGGTCTACTCACCCCTATCCTTCCTAAAGCCTCCTCGTTCATCTGCTATCCTGCTCTCCGTCTTACTCTTAATTCTTTCAATAATAACTACCATACACTTTACCAGGTATAATCAACAGACTTATTTCCCTATATTTTTACACTCTCTTTTGTCCCCCTTTTCCTTTATACAAAGCAACTATACACGCTATCAGCCAGTCCCTAGGTACCTTACCTCTTCCATACATTTATTAAAAAAATGAAAACTCCAAAAATATATCCTCACCTGTTTTTAACATTTTTATCTTTATCCCATCAATCCCAGCTGCTTTACCCCTTTCATTCTACCCACTTCCCGACGCACTTCCCCAACACTCACAACTGGTTCTTCCTCACTCCTATAAGATGTTGTCCTCCATGCCCTATACACGAAATCACAGCTTTCCTATCTTCATCAACATTTAACAATTTCTCAAAATATTCCCTCCATCTTCCCGATACCTCTGACTCTCCATTTAATAACTCTCCCCCTTTTTTTTTTAATAACATATCCATTCTTTCCCCTGGGCTTTCTAAACATTAATCTCCCCAAAATATTCTTATTAAAAAAAAAAATTGTTGATAACATCTCATCCACTCTCTCATTTGCTCTTTTTTTTATATTCTTCACCACTCTTAACCTCCCTTTTTCTCTCCATATACTCCACCCTCCTTGCATCACTTCTACTTTGAAAAAACCTCTATATGCTAATTTTTTCTTTCTTTACAGCATAATCCACCAATCGCTCTTCTTCCCTTCCACACCCTTTTTCATGTAACCACAAACTTCTGCTAACACTTTATTCTTAAACTTACCCCATATATTTTCTACCCCATTGCCTTCTCACACTAGCCCATCTGTCCTCTAACAGTTGTTTATATCTTACCCTAACTGCCTCCTCCTTTAGTTTATAAATCGTCACCTCTTTTTACTTTCTGCTTTCATTTTCCTTGTATCCCATCTCCCTTTTTACTCTCACTGTATCTACAACAAAAAAAGTGATCTGATTTTCTGGGGCCCCCTCTATAAACATGTACATCCTGAAGTCTACCCAACAGTCTTTTATCTACCAATACGTAGCCCAACAAACTCCCCATTTTATAATATATATATATATATATATATATATATATATATATATATATATATATATATATATATATATATATATATATATATATATATATGTCGTGCCTAAGAGGTAAAATTGGTCAATTAAGTCTTTTCTAAATTTTCTTTATACGTTTAAAGATTTTTTTTTTCATTTATGTTAATGAAAAAATTTAAAATTTTTACAAAAGAACTTTAGAAAGCTTCCTAACCTTATTACAACAGTACAATTTTTTTTCCTAATCAAACTAAATATATCAGCAGAATTCGAAACAATGGCATGGCGGTCTGGTAAAGTTCCCCAAGTGACACTCTAGATTACTTTGTCACAAATGCTTCAGAAGCAGGACAGCCAGGTTTACAAGCCAGTTTTTCCCAACTCGGGGACACACCAGTGGGCTTGAAGCAGGGTTTTCAAGCTATTTCATTCTCCTCCTGGTTTTTTTGACCCCCAAAAGCGATTTTTATATCAATGAACAACAGAAACAAGCTGATCGATCTTTCTCTGTATGCAAGTATCCTTCTTTTTCTTATGGAAAAGTTGAAAAAAAGAATATAGAACGGAGTTTAGCTATTATATATATACAGTGCTAGTCACGGCATTTTGCTGCCCCCCCTCACAGATTATAATATATATATTTACACATTTACTGAGGCTTTAAAAATTTGGTGCTGCGTTCTTTACGCTTAATCACGTCCCTCAGCCATGTAGGATGCCTCATGTAGAGCAGCCTCCAGCCGCGGAATGGAACTGATATCCTTGACCAGTAAACTTCGTTTCACTATTGACCCGAAGTTCTCAATACGGTTTAGGTCTGGGAATTGCCTGGCCATTCATTAAAGAACTTCATCCCCACCCACTAGGACAGTTGTATCATCTACATACCCAACTATGCCCACACCACAAGCCCACCCTTCCCTCTCTCCCTCTCCTTCCTCTATTAACCTATAAAATGGATCCTGCATGCACATGAAAAGGATCTGAGACATGGAACACCCCTGTCTCAGACCCCTTTCCATCACCACCTGTCTCCCCAACTTTCCATTCACCTGCACACACACATTTGCAAAACTATACAAACTCTCCACCCATTCAGCAATTTCCTCTCCATATCCCTGTCTCCTTAATATAATCCCCAACATTCTCCTATCCACACAATCATATGATTCCTTCCAATCAATTCCCAAACCCCCTCTACCCTCAATAAAATCCCTGATTCTTCCATGTCCTACACTCATACTTCTACCAGGTATACCTAACTGCCCTGATGTATGACTTTGTCAATCACCAATTTCATCCTATTACCCAATATTTTTGCAAAGATTTTATAATCCCCACACATGAGGGATAAGGCTCTATAATTTCCCAAGGTCCTCCCCCCCTTTTATTGGCACCAGAACAACTACCTCCATACCCTGCATCTCCCCCAACCTTTCCCCGTCTTTCATACAATTGAACAAAAGCACTAAACATTTTCTCAACGTCTGCCAGTGTACAACATAGAAATCATTTGGTATCCCATCTATACCTGGTGCCTTTCCTAAACTTAAACTAGCCACTGCCTCCCCCACCTCCTGCTCACTTATACTTCCACCTAACCCCTCACACTCCTCTTTCCCTAAATGACACAAGATTCCTTCCCCAATAACCTCTCCCTCCCTACCGTCACCCTCTTCTTTGCTAATTTCCTCTCAAACCAATGATCAGCATAATTGCTTATGCCATCCGTCGTTCCTAACACTTGTCCCACATCATATCCACCTACCCCTGTACACACCTCTACCCCCAAGATCGTACTACACCTCTGCCTGTCTCTGAACCGTCGCAACATGCAACTGGATGGTTTATCGCCCCATAACGCCTCCTCAATACCTCCTCTATTTCTTATTGCATCAAAATGATCATTTTGAATGTCCTTTAACCTACCCCTCAACTCCTCTATTTCCCCATACTTACAACCCCTTCCCCCCTCATAACATTCCTGTAGCTGACCCTCCAAATACTTCTGAAGACCAAACTTCCACCCAGCCTCCTCCCTGCCTCTATTTCTGTAAAAATCCTTAATGCCCGTCTTTGCACATTTTTCCCACCATTTTAAAAAATCCTTCTCTCATTCCCATGCCCCTCCTAACCATAAAGACCCCACCATTCCGCAAACAATGTTCGCTCCCCCTTCCCCCCTCAGCAAATGTACATTCATCTTCCAAAAATTACTCTACCTGCGTACCATTCCCTCCCACACCACCTCCACTAAGACACCACGATGATCTGAAAAACCAATATCTAGCGTTCGAACCCTCCCTACTGTAACATCCTTCATAGCATACACACGATCTAATCTGGCAGCATATCCTCTCCTCACAAAGGTGTGCTCTACCCTCCAACCACCTCCCCTTACCACATCAACCACCCCCCACCTCCCTTAATAACATACGCAAGACCCTAACTCACAACCTGCCCTCTAGGTTCAACATCTTTTTCCTAATAATACAATTCCAGTTGCCACCCAACAGCGTAATCATAGGCAACCCTCTCAAATGAAAGTTAAAACTTCCCTCACAAACTCTTCCTTAACTCTACGATTACTGTCAGCAGGCATGTAAATTTCTATAAAACACACACCGTATGCCTCCCCAATCCCCATCCACCTGCACTACCCTCCCCCCTTCCTCCCAAGCTAACAAACGGAAGGAACTGGATTCTTTCACACCCACTGTTACCCCACCCTTGAACTTCCCCGAGCTACCTGCAAACATTTGATACCCCTCAGTCTCAAATCCCTACCACACCTTAAGTTATACTCTTGTATGAAACACACATCTACATCATATCATCTCAGTATAACTTCCATCCAACTTCGCTTTATTTCTGCCCTATGGCCATTTGCATTTATAGTTAAACACTGGAATACATCAACGGGGGCTTTCCTCTGTGTTTCTGTGTTCTACCCGCGGCTCTGGTGGTCTGGTGGCTAAAGCTCTCGCTTCACACGGCGAGGGTCTGGGTTCGATTCCCAGCCAGGGCAGAAACATTGGGCGTGTTTCTTTACACCTGTTGTCTATGTTCCCCATCAGTAAAATGGGTACCTGGGTGTTAGTCGACTGGTGTGAGTCGCATCCTGGGACACTGACCTAATCTGCCCGAAATGCTCAGCATAACAAGGGACTTTCTATATAGTAGTATGTCATTGATGTCAGCTAGGCCTGTATACCATGTACATGTACTTGTAGTAAATAAAGATATTATTATTATTATTTATCCCTGACACTCCTCACACCATGATCCCTACCCTCCCTGTACTCCCACTTTCCCTTCCTGTCACCTCCACCCATGCCTTCTTGCCAGGATGCTGGGCAGGTGTTAGAACATCATCATCTGACGTTTCTCCCACCCTCTTTCTAGATTCTGCCCCTACCTCCATCACATCCTTCTCCCCATCCCTATTCACAACAGCCTCCACCTCTTGCACCTGTAACCTGTCTGCCCCATCCTCTAACACACTAACAGCCTGAAGTAGCCTTTCCTCCTCACCCTGCAATGTCCTGTCCGTTCCAGAGGTATTCACCTCCGAACCATCCAGAAACGTGCATATCATGTCTTGCACCGGTTTAGGCAATTCTTTTTGAAGATCTCTCACCACCATTCCATCAGACTCAGTTGCATTTCCCGACTCAACCATTGGTGGAGCACTCAGCTCTTCAGGGAGCGTCACACAACGCTCCCCCATGCTTGTACCACATCCACCCACATTACCCAGCTCAACCACATTCGCAGGTGTGAGCTCCTCAAAGGGGGGGGGTGTACCACAGGTATCTTAGGAGCCATCATTCTTGGGGCCATGATGTTGGGACACCCCGCCGCCATGTGATCATATGCCCTGCACACTCTACACATCTTATGCTGGCCCGCATAAGCAACAAAAACTTGCGTTCTAAATTCCTCCAGCATGACATAGGACGGTATGGGGCGTTTTAAGAACATTTTTAAAGTATATGATCCCTCAGGCTAACCGGCATATATTCTGTCAGTCCAACGCCCCAGTATATTTCTTTTTGTTATCAGCTCTGCTGCTGGCCTGGTCCTCTAGGGTAGACGCTAGGAATGTGAGCAAGATCCCTGTCTTCTGAACGTGTGGGATATTACAACTACTCTTTCAAAGTTTCCTGATTATTGGACTTAGAGGATATTAAGACCTCACCTTGCATATCTAAAGTGTGGTGCTATAACTAAGTGGTATCAGGAGATTCCAGAACATCCGAAGATTGCCACCACCCTGGATAACCTACATCATTTCTTCAAACTATCCTGGGTTGACAAATAACAAAAAAAGGCACAATACCGTGACTGAAACAATACACAAACAACCCGCACATAGAAGAGGAGCTTACCACGACTTGGACCATTTACAAAGTCACACTAACACAAAGAACGGATAGGAGGGTTATATATAGGCCAGCAGACAGGGGCGGGAACAAGAAAGTGGTGGAGTAATAGTGGAAGTAGTAGTAGTGGAGTCAGTCATATTCTAGGAAAGAGGAGCACTGCAAGAAAGCTAGCGGCCCACATAGGGTATGTTTAAAGCTGATTGGGAATCTAATTCTTTGCTTCCTTTCCTTGATGTTCATGTCCACCGCTCAGTTACAGGTTTTGCCTTTTTCCGTGTACCACAAGCCTATGCACAGTGGCATGTACATTCACTACTTTTCTTATCATGCTTCATCTGTCAAGAAAAGTGTTCTTATCTCCCTCTTTCTCCATGCTCTCCGCATTTGTGATCCTCAGTTCCTTGAAGTAGAAATTTCCACTCTTCATAATTCATTTTCCCGTCTTGGCTACCCTTCCCTTTCATAGACTCTGCCTTCTCTCGTGCTAAACGGACTTTCTTCTCTCCTAAACTCTCTACTCCTGGGAACTCTCGTCTCTGCCTTCCCTACATTTCTGGTCTCTCTAATCTCAACAACTCTCTCCGTTCCTTAGACATCAAACTTACCTTTCCCCAGACTAACACTCTTCGCACTAATCTAGTTCATTCCTACCCTCCCTCTATAGATTCTCCTGGTGTCTACTCTATTTCTTGTTCCTCCTGTCCTCTTCAGTACTTTGGAGAAACTGGCCGATCTCTTTCTGACAGACTTAGGGAACACAAAAATAGTGTTAGGCTTGCCGACACCAACAATGCTTTTTTCTGTCATGTCAGAGATCACAGTCATCCTATTGATTGGTCCAACTTTCACAGTCGCCGTCTGGTTGAATCCTCCCTTATACACAACTTTCCCTGTATGAATATATACATGTACTCTAATGTATATATGTCCTGACTATTATATCAAGGCGCTGAAACATTTTAAATTAACTAAAAAAAGTTTTTCAAAAGAATTAATGTATGAAAGTTATATCTGCATGAGACATGACTTACTATGAATATTTAAAATTTTACACAAAATGTGGAATATTTTTCAAAGTTTGAGAATGATGATCTCGCATACCCATATATTTACATTTGAGATTATTCACCATTATTTGACTTGATATTCAACTATATAAATACTGTCGCATTGAGAATATCTTCAAAGAAATATTATATTCATTATTACAGATTATAGATTACTGATTCCCAGTACACATGATACAAGAGGACGTCGGTGTTTTCATTCGGAGCACTAAGACACCAATGTTACATTTTTAGGGTTATCCTGAGTGCTAGTTTGATTAGAGCCCCATCCCTTCAAGAGGGTAAGGCGGTGACTAGCTTGGTAGTTCCCCCTCTCCACCCCACCTCATCCTACCCCATCCTTACCCCACAATTCCCAAACATTTCCACTGGCCTAACCACGCGCGCACTACTTACACTGCTGCCCTACCTTTCCTGTCTTCTTTTTCGGCAACTTCACCTCTGGCGACTTAAAACAAAGCAAGGTGACCATCCAGTAGCCTGTGTGGTATTTTAAACTCCGGGTGATCATTGCCTTGGGTCCTGTCCCCCTCACTCCTCGAGGGTAGACTGTCTTAGGAGCTGACCTTCATAAGTCTTGTGTCTCAGCTGTACCTTACTGGGCATCATGCCGAAAGTAAGAGTAAGAATTCGTGTCACTGACAACCAGAAGGCTTTTGGCATGTACATCTCATTAATACCTATGTATCATGTCTACCCAACTATGTATCATTGTACCATGTCTTAATAAAGTATTATTATTATTATTATTATTATTATTATTATTATTATTATTATTATTATTATTATTATTATTATTATTATTATTATTATTATCATTATTATTATTATTATTATTATTATTATTATTATTATTATTATTATTATTATTATGTATTTGTACCATTTCCATTGTTGCTCCAGTGGATGTATTACAAACTCACTCTGGTGCAGTAATTCTGCTCTCCTCTGAAGAGGAGCTGCTCCAGTTCCTCAAGAATGATGTTCTTGAAAAATTAAATAATCTATATCATACCCATTCCACCTGACAGCTACCAGACACAGCGTACTGAATTTGTGGCAAAATGAATAGTTTCGTGAGAGACTGTACTGCTGAAACACTTGTTCCTCTTTAAGGGGGGCTCCTTGCCGAGGTAAAGAGGCTATCGGTCTGAGAAATTGGACCTCTTGATCTTCTTCCTCAGACCGAACCCTATATCCTAATCCCCCTTCCCTATCCCATCTTCCCCATCCTCCCTTTTCCTTTCCTCCTCCTCCTCCTCCTCATCCTCCCTTATTCCCTTCCCATTTTTATCCTGTGGGATTCTCTCCACAGGCATTCTGGTTCCTAGGTAGGGGGAAGGGTACCGTGGTCCATCCCATTCCGTTGAGGTTCTTGGCGGTGGTGTAGTTTGCCGTGGAATCTGGATCGCCTGGGATGTCCGATCCCTCTCCGGTCTCCCGGGGGTGGCTTTGGGTGTTTTCGGGCGACGGTGTATCTCTGGAGGCCACCTTTCGATTCGGGGTTGGTGGTGAAGGAGGTATGCTTTGTAGTGGGTGTCCGGCCGCCCTCTCTTTTGTCCGCCGAGGTGGCTCGGTGGATGTGAGGTTGCTATCCCGGATTGCTGGTTTACTGACATAAAGGGTAGGGTATGGCACGGGTTCCATGCCGCATCTGCACTACTTGCGGTGTTGAGGTCCTCTTGGGCGTGGAGGAGGATTTACGCCCCTTTCATTCCTCCTAGGAGCTATTCCTCCATGTTCCCCCTTTTTTTTCTTTCTTATTTTATTAAAACATAAAGAAAGAAGTACCCTAACTATGGACAACCCAATCCATGAACCTACTACCCCCGGGCCCCTTCCTGATACCGCACCCTCTTCTGACCCGGCCTGGTTATCGGACCACTCTTTACACACTTTCAATACCCCTGTACCTCTTGCTGGTGCCGGTTCGTCACCTGCTTCAGGTACCAGGGTTCTGACCGGCCCTTTTGATTCGTCTGACCTCCGCTCTTCTCTGACCTTGCTTCCGGCTTCTCTCTCTACCGTGCGGCAATTTTTGGGTTGCTCGCTCATCCCACGTCTGACCAATTCTGGTCCCACATCCAAATGCCCAAGACCCTTATATGATGATACTTCGTTACTTCCTTCTCATGCATCTCAGAAATGACCAGCTCGTCACGCACTCCCCTTACACACTATATTTCACACTACACAATGGACTAAGTTTTTTACTCTGAGAACGACTTCTTCTACTACCTATATTTCCGATCATAGTATTGGTAAGGCACTCATGCGCCATGTGGGCAAAGACATCGCCTTTCACACTCTCAAAAGTGGCACACGCATCATTACGGTCCAGAATGCTGACCAAGATCATGATCTTTCTCGCCTTACATCCATAGATTCTACTCCTGTCACTATTGAAAAACATCATTCTTTCAACACTTGTAGTGGCACTGTTATTCTACCCCATACGATTGTCCAACAGAATTTCCAAAACTGTGGTGATGACATTCTGGAGCAGCTTGAGCTCCAGGACCTTCTTATATTCAGAGTTGATACTTTTGTCCTCCCTGCCCGCCGGCGAAGACGATATCCTTGCAATATTGCTTGCTTAACATTCGACTGCCATGACCTTCCGCCCTCAGTCTATATTCCAGGTCACCGTTTACAAGTTCAAAAGGTGATCCTTACACCGTAACAGAGTAGAAACTGCTGGCGTTTTGGTCATCCAGCGAAATATTGCAGGTCCATATCTGAATGCCCAGTCTGTGGTACTGATGACCATGCCAGTCCTTCTTGTAGTCTACCTCCCTTTTGTCTTAACTGTCGTGAGGCGCATACATCTTACTCTTGCCATTGACAGGTTTACCTAAATGAGTGGGAAATCCATTGTCTCAAAGAGGCGGAAAGCTTCTCATATGCTATGGCTGTCTCTCATCTACGCCTTCAAGGGAGACTCCCCCGTATTTCCTATTCTTGCGTTGCTAAATGTCCCCCCACTTCTGGGGTCCCAACTCCTGCGGCTTCCTCTGTGGTCGCCCCATCCTCAGTCACCCCTGTCACATTCTGTTGCTGTTCTTGGCTCCGAGGTCCCTACCTTGTCACCTCATACTGTCCTCACTTCATCCTCTACTCACTCGCACAGTTCTGTATCTACACGCCCTCGTCCACCATCTCATCCTCACCACCCCTCTTCTTCTCAGAAGTCTAGCAAAAAACCGCCATTGTTAAACTCTCCTCTCTCCCCTCCTTCCCTTCTCCATCCTGCACATTTTTCCTTCCCAGGTTCTATGCCTGGTTTCTCACCTCCAATTAGTTCTGTTACGAGTGTGGAGGTTCATCCTCCTCCTCGTTTGATACCTTCATCCCCTGTCCCCTCCCAAGTTTCTTCCTCTACTGTCCCTTCCCAGGTCGCTTCCACTCCTGTCTACTCCCAAACCCCTTTGACAGTTTCCTCTTCCATTTCCTCACCCCCTACTTTAATACAGTCCATAGTCTCCCCGATTGTTGCTCATCCCCCTCCTCCCTCCATCTCTAATGTGGTCCCACATCCTGCATCTTTGTCTTCTGAAACGCTGGAAGTTATCGCAGAATATATTACGGAGACTGGAACGTTGATGGACACCGCTCCACCTCCGGTTCCTCCTCCTTTCTCTTCTCCATCTACACCCTTCCTTCCTTCACAGCGTCCCACTCCTTCTCTGCTTACAAGTCTTCCGCTGCCTCCACACATGAACTTTTCTAACCCTCCTAGTCCATAGATACCTCTACCTTCGACTTGTAACTTTCTCTTCATAAATCATGGCTTATTTGCAGTGGAATATCTGAGGCCTCAAGGGCAACTGGGGTGAGCTTCAGGTGTTGCTCTCCCAGTTTCCCCCTGTTGGAGTCTGTTTACAAGAACCCAAATTACACTCCGCTGTTATCCGTCCCTCTTCAGGCAATGATTTATTATATTCATCGGAACCTTTAACGAAAGTGCTCTTCTTATACGCACTGGTATTCCATACCATCAGCTCTGTTCATTCTTCTCTACATTACACTGCAGCCCGTATCCCATTGAATAAGTGGTATACACTCTGTTCTTTGTATCTCTTCCCTTCTCAGGCATTGTCTATCCCAGATGTTGCTTTTCTGGTTTCTTCCTTGCCACCACCCCTTCTGATACTTGGCGATTTTAATGCACACCATTTTATCTGGGAAGTCGCACTGTGACTCCCGTGGCATTCAGCTAGAGGCATTTCTTGCTTCTCTCCCCCTCCATGTTTTAAATACGGGTACTCCCACCCATTTTGATCCTCGAACTCATTCTTTCTCTTGCATCGATCTCTCCATCTGCTCTTCCTCAACTGTCCTCCCGGACTTACATGACAGCGATCATTTTCCAATCATCCTTATGTCCCCTTCGTATTCTCCACCTCCTCGTAACCCATGCTGGCAATTTGACCGGGCGAATTGGGACCTTCACGCACATCTTACTGCTTTTCATGAGGCTCCTTCCTCGTCTTCCATTGATGAGGTTTTACATCTCTTCTCGTCCTCCGTCTTAACCACAGCTTCACATTCTGTCCCCCAAACCTTGGGCAAGCATTCTCAGAAGTGCCTGCCTTGGTGGTCTCCTGCTTGTGCTCGGGCAGTACGTTTGAAATGCACTGCGTGGGGCAGGTACCAGTATAACAGAACCACAGAGAGACTCCTTGATTTTAAACAGAGGAGAGCAATTGCTCGCCGTGTCATACGTGATGCTAAACGCACTTGCTGGAGGGATTACGTTTCTACCGTCACTTCGGCTTCTTCGATGAGTGCAGTCTGGAAGAAAGTGCGGAAATTGAGTGGTAAATTCTCCCCGACCCGGCTCCTATTCTTCAGGTTGCCGGTGTAGATATAGCACACCCTCTTGACATTGCCACTGAAATTGGTAATCATCTGGTCCGCATTTCTCAGGGACTCCATCTATGCCTCTCGTTCCTTTCTTCTAAGTCTGCCAGCGAGTTAAAGCCCTTAGATTTTTCTTCTCTCAGAGAAGAATCTTATAATGTGCATTTTACCCTTCAAGAACTGGAGGCAACATTCTCCCTTGCCCAGCTGGGCCAGACGGCATACTATTCGTATGCTACAGCATTTACATCAGTCAGCTCTTGCAGTCCTCTTACGACTCTTTAATCTTATATGGTCGCAAGGAGTTCTTCCCCAGCTGTGGAAGTTTGCTATTGTTCTCCCTTTTCGCAAACCGGGTACTACGGGACATGTTACCTCCCACTACTGTCCCATCGCTCTTACCAGTGCAGTTTGCAAGGTGATGGAACGTCTAGTTAATAGACGGTTGATGTGGTATTTAGAGACGCACAGTAGTCTCTCCACTAGTCAATATTGCTTTTGTAAGGGCCGTTCTGCCATTGACCCCTTACTGCGCTTGGATACGTATATTCGTAATGCTTTTGCTATTAACCACTCGGTTATCGCCAACTTTTTTGACCCGGAGAAAGCTTATGACACAACTTGGAGGTGTAGATGAATGGTTCAGAGAACCAACTTGGAGGCATAATATCTTGGCCCAGGCCCTCTCCTTAGGCCTCCTAGGCAATCTACCATTTTTCCTTAAGGCCTTCTTAACTGAAAGACATTTCCGAGTCCGGGTTAGTAATGTGCTTTCCCCGGAGTTTGTCCAAGCAGAAGGTGTCCCCCAGGGATGTGTTCTGAGCACAACACTCTTTCTCCTTGCTATAAATCATCTTGCATCTGTTCTCCCATCCAATATTTGGTCATCGCTTTATGTTGATGACTTTACTATAGCTTGTGCGGGCGCTGACTGTCACCTCATTGCAGTTTCCCTCCAGCATGCCATCAACCGTGTTTCCGATTCGGCCACCACTCACGGGTTTAAATTTTCTAGTAGCAAAACTCACCAAATTACGTTTACTAGACGTTCAGTGGTCTCTGATCATCCATTGTACCTATACGGCTCGCGTATCCCAGAACGTGATACGGTCAGGTTTCTCGGCCTCCTGTTTGACCGTCGATTGTCCTGGAAACCTCACATTACCTCTCTGAAGGCAACTTGTCATAGCCGGCTGAACCTCCTTAAAACCCTAGCATATCTTTCATGGGGGCTGATCGTAGAACTCTCCTTCGTCTACATTCAGCCCTAATTTTATCGAAACTCGATTATGGTGACCAGATATATTCAGCGGCCTTCCCTGCTACTCTTTCCAGCCTTAAACCCATCCATCACCAGGGATTGCGTTTATGCGTTGGTGCTTTTCGTTCTTTCCCGGTCGAGAGCCTCTATGTAGAAGCGAATATTCCATCCTTGTCCGATCGTCGTGATGCACATTGCCTTCGCTATTATGTTCACTCTCATGACCTCCGCAGTCCTTCCATGTATAGGATTGTCACAGATGTTAGTAGGCGCTCTTTATTTGTTCGTCGACCCTGTTTACTTCGTCTCTTTTCTCTTCGTCTACATTCGCTCTTGTTTTCCCTTCAGCTACCCTTCATGTGGCATCTCCCTTTCCCCTACCCCTTGGGAAGTTCCTGCTGTCCGTGTCTGTTCTTTTCCTCTGCCTTGAGCGAAAGCCCAACTACCTACGGCAGCTTCTGGCTCTTTTTTTCTAGACCACTTTCACTCTAATTCCCATGCCATCGCAGTGTACACCGATGGTTCTAAGTCTTCTGACGGCGTCGGATTCGCAGCAGTGTTTCCGGACAGCGTCGTGCGAGGGCATCTATTATCCTCGGCTAGCATATTTACGGCTGAATTGTATGCCATTCTTGTGGCGCTTATCCGTATTGCATCTATGCCTGTGTCACCATTTGTGGTCGTTTCAGACTCACTTAGTGCCTTACAGGCTATCCGAAAATTTGATGCAACTCACTCACTAGTTCTTCGTATCCAACTTTGGTTACGCCTTATCTCTAGCAAGCAGAAAGATATTGTTTTTTGTTGGGTTCCTGGTCATGTTGACGTACAGGGCAATGAACAGGCAGACACTGCTGCGCGGTCAGCAGTACATGACCTTCCAGTTTCATATAGAGGTGTTCCTTTCACGGACTATTTTGCGGTCATTGCTACCCACCTTCGCACCCGTTGGCAACAACGTTGGTCTGACCTGCTACTTAACAAACTTCATTCTATTAAACCTAGTATAGGTTTCTGGTCTTCTTGTCACCAGTGTCGAGGGTGGGAGACTACTCTCTCCTGTCTTCACATCGGCCACACTCGTCTATCAACGAGCACGCAGAATTTACCTCCAACGTCGTCTTCGCTCTGCTGCCCTTACTTTACCTTCTCTTCTTGCTGATGGACCCTCCTTCAATCCTGACTCTCTCATTAACTTTTTGACAGCAACTGACTTACTACACAAACTCTGACGATTTTGCCTTTAGCTCTCCCCTCAGTCCTTGCTACCTCAGTCTCTTATTACCCTCTATCCCTGCACTATCCACTACCCCGCTGTGCTCCATAACCTCCTAATCATCCCTCTCCCTCTTACTACCCATTATCCCTGCATCCTACCCTGCCCCGCTGCGCTGTATGACCCTTGTGGTTTAGCGCTTCTTTTTATTATAATAATAATAATAAGAGCATCGAACTAGCGATCGTTCAGGCATCGAGCAAACATTAAAATTAATCTTAGAGACACAGGAAGGAGCCAAAATCATGTCAAAATGGTATGAAATGCTTTGGAACCAGGTGTACACCAGACCAAATCTCCATGGAAAGGTTTGTCAGTGTCACTCGGTGTTTTAAGTGTTATGAGTTTGGTCATAACACAAATAAATGTAGCAGAAAAAAAACAATTTTCAGTATCTGCTCTGGTGAGCATGTTTTCAGGGACTGTCTTAACAGAAACAACCTCAAGTGTGCCCTTTGTAAAGAGCAACATCATGTTGTCTCCCTAGCTGCCCTGTTAGGAAATCTACAATCCAGCAGATTCTGGATGGTAAAAAACAGGCAAACGCCAAGAAAACCACTCCCCAAAAACCTCCAAAAATGACCAAGGACTCCTTCCCTAATCTACCTGGATCTGGTGGAACTCCTACTGTCACCTCTACCAAATATAATGTTTGGAATTCTTTCCCTCCTGCAGCGTCCCACCTACCTGAACCCAAATAATGCAAAGCCAGGGACCATCATCAAACCTTATGTCCCCCTGGTTCTCAGAGGTAGATGTTGTGAGACACTGATGTTCATGTTGGCCAAGGAGATAGCAGGTAGCAGTGTTAAGCTCTGCTCCTCTATTTTAAATGACTTGTTAGTAGCCAATGGAGCCAGGCTCTTAATCATCCCAAATAATGTGAACTCAGTAATGAACCAGTCCCTTCAAGACGGAAGTATGTGCCTCTTCCACAACCACACATAATCAAACCTCATCACACAACCAAGGCCCAGCTCAATGTAAGACCCAGTTGAAACAACTCAGACCAGTGAGTTAATAACTGCCCTGAACTTGCATAGACACTGATGCACAATCTGCTGCTGTAGAAGCGACCCAAAAGTACAATTAGTTTTCCATATTTCCCAAGTGGACTAGTACATTTCCCATGGAGCCTCACTATCTCCTATAGTAAGTGCTGTGAATATGCCGACTGAGGCTGTGAATGACATGACATGCCCCAATTGTCAGCTGATGAGTCTGACGCATCAGTTAATATCACCAGCAGTAGTGAGGAAGATCAAATATCCGGTACTCAGAAAACCACTCAGGACTACAATCCTCCCTTGATGAGTCGTGAAGGAAAGCGCACACACCTTGCAGCTATAATCTCAGACACCAACTCTCTGTACAAGCAAAACCGCAAACTTCACGAAATAATGGGATTACAATTTTACAGATTAACATTCAATATTTCTTTAACAACCGCTATCTCCTTGAAGTCGAACTACAAAACAACCCTGATATCATCCTTCTGAATGACATGCGAGAAAAAGACCAACATATAAAGATAAGTAGTTACCTCTGTCGAAATCGAGAGTGCCCTTTAGTGGAGTGGCCGTCCTAGTGAAACTAGGATACATTGTATACCATCCACATTGACGAAGACACCATTATAGCAATAGAACTGACGACCTCATATGGTCAGTTAATAGTTGGTACTGGATATTTTCCCAAGAAAAATATATATATATATATATATATATATATATATATATATATATATATATATATATATATATATATATATATATATATATATATATATATATATATATATATATATATATATATATATATATATATATATATATATATATATATATATATATATATATATATATATATATATATATATATATATATATATATATATATATATAGTTTAAAACCTTGTGTGACTTAAAGGACCTGCAGTGTTCCATTCTTGAGTTCTAGGTGGGATAGCGTTGAAGAAGTTTCTTGGCATCAACATAGCTGAACCCTATTGCCAAGCTTCTTCAACCTATCCCACCTAGAACTCAAGATGGAACACTGCAGGTCCTTTAAGTCACACAAGGTTTAAACTATCACACTACTTTGAAGACTGTCACATGCAGCATTCTGCCTGACCCAGCATTCTCCACCTGATTAAATCTTATAAATACTCATGTTACTCTTTTATCCAGGTAGATCTGTTTGTGACTCGATAAAGCCATGCGTGGGCGAAACGTTGTCAATAAAGGATCACATTATACTGCTTATGTGTTTATTTTTCCATTGTGTCGGTATTTTTATACCATTTATTTCCATAGTCTTAACCAACAGAGATTGTGACCTATACCATTGCAGAGTCTCCCTGGTGGACACATCGGATCAGACCACATCCCTCTTATAATAACACTACAGACATCGCCATTTAGAATACCTCCTCGGAAACCCAACCTAAAAGCTCTAGGATTTGACCCCTTCAGGGACTACCTACCTTAAGGTTTCGCTTGAGAACCAGCCTTCAACTGAACTGACGAGGCAATCAGCTCCTTCCAAAAAAGAATCACATAGGCCACTCATGCATGTTGACAATTAAATACATCAAAGATCTATCAGCAATATAAACCAACCATAGAAATTAGGGACTGCATGAAAAATTATTAAGCAGAGTATAGAAGGCACCATCAAACGGACAACCCACAAGGGTGCAGAGGTTGAGAAGAGATTAATTATCCTGATCACACAATACAAAAGTGAATTGTGGAAATATCTTGTTCTTCAAGCTAATCAATTCAAAAGTCAACCTGAAAAGTTCTGGGGCAAGATTCGCCAGCTTCTAGGGGCCAATCACAAGGCTACCCATTACCTAATACACTCCTTCACCGACGATGATGATAAAGTTGATATCAAACTGATGACCCACAAGAAAAGCCAGTCTGATGGGTGATAGTAGAAGATTGCAATAACTATTACCAGTGGGTCACAAATGGAGAAACGACAACCGATCTGACTTCCAATCAATACCATTAATTGATACATCTACCCTTGAAGATGATCACCTCCTTACAAGACCAGTCACACTCAGAGAAATGAGTCAAGTCGTAGGCAGAATGAGTAATAAAGTCCCTGCCCTCTCAGGTATAACAGTGAAACAAGTAAAGTTTTTACCCGAAATTGCAAAATGTCTCTGGTAATATCTTTAATCCATCTTGGCCTCAGGGCACTTTCCCGTGGCACTTAAGACAGCAAAACCCAATAAAGACAAACATAATCCGGAGAACTATAGACCTATCTCCTTACTTGAATTCAGTGGTAAAGTTCTTGAGAAAATCATTTCCAACAGATTAAACTACTACATAGAGTACAATCACCTCTTCACTGAAAAACAGTTTGGTTTCAGGACCCACAGAGGAACCCAACACGCTATCAATATCATCTTCGATGCTGTGGACACCCTGAGGAAACAGGGCAACCTTGCCCTAATTGCAAGCCAGGGATGTACACAAAGCTTTTGACAGCCTATGGCACGACGGCCTCATATTTAAACTTGTGCAAGAGTGGTATACAATACCGACAGGATGAAAATTAAGACACATGTGCAACATCTGGGTATCTTTATAGTAAACGTTTCGCCAACCAGTGGCTTTATCAATACAAAATTCTAGGATATAATATGGAGAGAGTAGAACTATATACAAAGATGAGGTAATCAGTCCCTCGGCCTAGGAGTAGGGTGTTCAGCACGCTGGTGTAGAGAATCTGAAGTCAGGCACGAATGCCTGACCTTAAATAGGCGTCAGCTGATACCCTCCTCTCAGCTGACGCCTATTTAAGGTCAGGCATTCTTGCCTGGTGTGTTCAGCACCAGCGGTGCTGAACACCTATCCTAGGCCGAGGATTGATTACCTCATCTTTTGTATATAGTTCTATCTCCATATTATTAAATTTTGTATTGATAAGCCTGGTTGTCGAAACGTTTACTATAAGATACCCAGATGTTCATGTCTTAATTTTCATATTTAACTTTGCCGACCTTCCGGACCACAACTGGACTTTTCTCAGATTCATATACAACTTCTTATTAGAGGAAGCATCATCCCTACCTTTAATGCCAAGTCTTCAGAGCCTTTCACAACGACAGCTGAGTGCCACAAGGCTCGTGCCTTAACCAATACTCTTCAACATATATGTAAACGATCTCCCTCAACCCGTGTTCAACGATACTATCATCACCAAATTTGCTGATGTTATCCATGTAGTGTCATCCACCCCATAACGGGAAAAGATAAGCATGTGAGGAATAAAACAATTAATAAAAACTACTGGAAAGTGGAAGTAGAAATGGAAATCACATTCAAATCCTCATCAGCATCATCGGATGTTTGCAACAACTATGGAAGACAGGGGATATCTCCATCAAAAGGTAAACCCACTTAAATTTGAAACCCAACAAGATCCTCGAATACAAAATAACTGATTACTCCCTCCATATTTCACATCTCTAACGGTGACCTTAGCCAAAGTCCGCCTCCCAAAAAACTATACAGGTTTTCAAGCTCCTTCCCTCATCAAAAAAAAACACCTGTACCCAAAATGATGATAAGACCTATGTTTAATATCCTTGTGTACCCATGTCATTAACAACGAACACCAACATGCTACAGCTACAAAAGGAGTCAGAATAGAGCACTCCGCTGCATCATAGGCACCAGGAGGAGAGGAATCAGGATAGAAGATCTACACATTCAACAAAATAGATGCAATAAATGCTGAGCAATAAACTAAAGAAAGAGCCAACTATACGACATGCAAGAACTCTATATACCAGACAGAAAAATCTTCTCAACCAGTAAATACCAGCGACTAAACATACACCTCCCCACAGAACCCAAGAATGACCCTCAACACAATGGAACGATTCATCACAAGGATAATTTCCAGAGACCAATAGGCCTAGGTGACCTCCCAGAAGATATAGATGAATGGGTAACACCAGGTGCTTACTATGTCCAATAAGGTTAAAACCATCCCAGTTTATGGAGACTTCGCTTTTAACTTATTAACTCTTACATCTAACCATGTAACATCTATGACACTATGTTCATGTGGCATCTCCCTTTCCCCTACCCCCTTGGGAAGTTCCCTGCTGTCCGTGTCTGTTCTTTTCCTCTGCAGCTGAGCCAACCACACTATCTCAGGAAGCAATGGAAACTACTCAGCATGCTATCTTCATTTCCAGCCTGCCCTGCAATATCTCCCCAAAAAAAAAAGGCAATTGCAGTACCACCCCCTGTAACTAAGCATCATGAAGTTATACATCTGTTGTACTGAGAAGAAACTGATGGGTAGAATGTTATACCCCGTTCAATGAATTTGAATTCATTAATAACTACACACACACACACTTGTATTAAAATGCACCAAAGTGGTTAGGCCCTTACCTTTATTATCCCACCTCCCTCCACAACCCACCATTTTCATATTTCCATCACTTACCCACATCCCTTCCTTCCCATCTTACAGAAGCTCTGATCATAATTCCGCATTCGCCCTTCACGTGTACACGAATGAAATAAAGATAGGTCAATCGACTGTACATAGTGTTTACATGGAGTTATGGAGTCATTAAATATATATTATTGAAAGTAAATGGCATTATAAAAAAATGTCTAACTAACTAATCTTCGAATATTCATTGATGGATGACTCTAGTCCTGAGATCTTGATACTGACGGTTGACTAGTCCCCACGAGTCTTGGTACTGACGGATGACTAGTCCCATGAGTCTTGGTACTGACCGGATGACTAGTCCCATGAGTTGGTAGTGACAGATGCCTCTAGATCTCCATGGATCTTAGTACTGACGGATGACTAGTCCCCATGAGTCTTAGTACTGACGGATGACTAGTCCCCATGAGCTGGTAGTGACGGATGCCTTTAGTCCCATGAGTTGGTAGTGACAGATGCCTCTAGTCCCCAGGTTAGTGATGACGGATGCCACTAGTCCCCATGAGTCTTGGTACTGACAGTTAATTTGGGTCCTTGAGTCTTGGAACTGACGGATGACTAGTCCCCATGAGTCTTGGTACTGATGGATGACTCTTCTAGTCCCCATGAGCTGGTAGTGACGGATGTCTCTAGTCCCCTTGAGTTAGTAGTGACGGATGCCTCTAGTCCCCATAGTCTTGGTACTGACGGATGACTAGTGCATGATGTAGTACTGACGGATGAGTAGTCCCCATGAGTCTTGAGCGACGGATGACTAGTCCTCACGAGTCTTGATACTGACGGATAAAGGTAGTCCTCATGAGTCTAGTACTGACGGATGACTAGTCCCATGAGTCTTGGTACTGATTTATGACTGATCCCCATGAGTCTTGGTACTGATTTATGACTAGTCCCCATGAGTCTTGAGTGCTGATGGATAACTAGTCCCATGGTCTTGGTAATGACCGGATGACTTAGTTCCATAGTCTTGGTACTGATGGATGACTCTAGTCCCCATGAGTTGGTAGTGACGGATGCCTCTAGTCCCCATGATGTCAGTAATATGCTGAAGCATGATGTTATATGTGTAGTGTATTATAAGTAATTCTAGCTATTTATGTTAGATCCCTAGCATAGCTACGTGTGACGTCATCTCTGACGTCGCAGCGTCGCGCATGTGGGGCAGCTTCCCCAGAGCCCACCCTCAGTGATCCTCGAGATTGGGGCCTAGGCGATACGGGTGGCTGGGGATATCTCTCCCTCGCTTACTCAACCATACCAGTTACCGTCAGCCGTGAGTTTCCCTTGACCACCTTTATCTCCAAGGCCCCACATGATGGCCAGAATATTATAGTACTGACGGATGACTAGTCCCCATGAGTTTTGAGTACTGACGAAAAGGACTGGTCCCCATGAGTCTTGGTACTGACGGATGAATAGTCCCCATGAGTCTTGGTACTGACGGATGACTGAGTCCCATGAGTTGGTAGTGATGGATGCCTCTAGTCCCCATGGTCTTGGTACTGACGGGTGACTCTAGCCACCATGAGTCTTGAGTATTGATGGATAACTAATAACAACAACAATAATAATAATCTTTATTTCTACAAGAGTGCATGCAAAGGTATGCAGGCCTAGCTGACATCAATGACATACTACTATATTGAAAGCCACTTTTATGCAGAGCATTTCTGGCAAATTTTGTTAATTTTGATACAGAATCGGCCACGCAGTCGACTATGCCCAGGTACCTATTTTACTGATAGGTGAACATGGACATGGGTGTTTTGAAACACATCCTAATCTTTCAACTGTACGAGAATCGACCCGGACACTCATTGTGAGCTTGGTGCTAGCGATCAAGCTATGGATACCTATAGACCTTTGATCTATTATGAGTGTGGAAGGAATTATTTATACTGTCATCATTCGCTGCCCAGCTTTGGCGAGGCAGGTACCTTGGTTCTGGCCCTCTAGCGGCGATTTTGGCAAGTTATATTTTCACTGCAAGATGGCAGCTATGTGAGCGCATCAGCACGGTCTGTGTGTCGAACTGGTGAAAGGGACGATTTACCTACAAACGCAGTGGTGTTACCAGCAATAATTTGCGATGTACGGAATTGACAACAACGTATTTATGGCATGGGTGAATGGAAGTGTAGATCTTTGTCAAGCTGAATACTGCTGCTGTATAGAGCGGCTTGTTGACAGAATGAGAACGTCTGCCTGCCATCAATTCATCGTTGGAGGTAAAAGCTTTACAGGATGTTATCTGCCAATATACTTGGTGAAGGTGAATCTGCCATTTGAGGCTACTGAACAAGATGAGTGCCTTTCAGGAGTATGGTCTCATACACTATGCTTCAATGGGACGATGGGCTGATGGTTTTGTATGAAGGAATGCCTGAGGGGTTTCGCTGGCAGAGATGACAATTCGACGGGCCATACCATCGAATGTGGTATTAGCGGATTTAGGTCGCAGGTATGCGTGACCTATGTGGGGCAACAGGACCATGCCTCTGGCTCTTTGGGCATTTGGCTGCTGACTGTGAGAGGTGGCGGGAAGGCGCCATGAGACGGGTCATCACACCTCTGAAGAGGATACTGCTGCCAGGGTGGACGGTGAGGTCGTGGCTCCCAGCTGGGAAGTGGAGCGACATTGTGCAGGGACTGCGGAGGTGTGCGGACCCTTCCAGCCGAGTGGTGTCTGATTCTGAGCATCGTGGCAAGTGATGTGCTGTGGAGTTGGACTTGGGCATAGGGGCTGTGTTGCCCGGGTCCTGAGATCATGTTTGACAGTCCTCGGGGAAGGACGATGAAGGCGCCCTTAAAGATGGAAGAAACTGTTGTGTGTGAGTTGGGAGGCAGGTGGGTGACAGCCCCACAAGGTAATGTTTAGGTATGAGAGTGCGTGTTTCATTGCATAGGACTGAATGTGGGATGGATATGGATGCTGAGTGATTAACGAAAGAGGTCCACTGCCAAGTGGAGATGATAATGTCTGGCCCTGCTCAGAGAGTGGGAAAGAAGGTTTGGGTTAATGCTACGAGAAGGCGTCTAAGGGTGACGGGGACAGGAGGACTAATGACGTGCAGAGACCTCTGCCAGGAGTTAGCGCCCGATGAAGTTTGGGGCATAGGACAGCGAAGACAAAGGAAAGCCACCTCACATCTATTTAAGTGTCTCCACGATGAACGTTAATGGACTGAAGGCTGAAGTGAAGGGGCATGGGTTACAGTTGCTCTGAGACAGTTCGTGATTGATGTGGGATTTCTTCAAGAACATAACTATAAGTATCTGGAAGGGATCTTTTGATGACTGGATATGAGTATTGTATGCGGGTAGTTATGGGGGACTCAGGGTGGGGTTGTGATAGTTATTAAAGATAACAGTCCTTTCAGTTGATGGCTTAGGAGGAGGAGGGTAGTAGTGGAGTAGTGTGTGGGGGGTGTGGGTGACATTCACGCAGGGGTTTACTTGCCGAGCATTGGCGGCAGGAGGGGTGAAAAGGAAGAGTTCGTTCAAGATCAATTGGGTTCACTTTTTGGGCGGTATGGCTAAATTGGTGAATATTGAATAGCATTATTGGGAAGAAGGATGTGGAACCGCGCGGGCGGTTGAATTAAGTGTGTTGCTGAGATGTCTGGGAGTGCAGGGAGTGGTGATGTGGTGGGGGATGGGTGGTGGAACATATCTTCGTGAGGAGGGGTATGCTGCACGTTTAGATAGGATCTATGTGTCCAAGGTGGTCTCAGTATGGAGTGGTTCGTAGTGTGGATGGGCTTTTCTGATCACAGGGGTGTGTTGGCGGAGGGGATAGGATGGGGGATAGTTAGGAAATGTTACCGGGTAGCTGGAAACTTATTAGTGTGCATCTTTTTGGAGGGGAGGAGGGTCAGAGGATATTGTGAGGAATTGTGGGGGCGTCTGTGGACCAAGGAAGTGGAGGAGAGAGGATGTGGGGAAATAGCGTTGTGGGGGCAGATTGCTAAGCCGGCTGTAGGGACTATTATAAGAAGAGGCAGGGGAGGAGGCGCAGTGGAATGCAGGTTGCAGAAGTATTTGGAGGGACAATTGGGACTTTGTAGTAGGAGATGAGTCAGGAAGGCAGGTGTGGAGATGGCGGAGATAAAGGAACAGGTTATGGGAGTTGCAAAAGCAGGCGCTTTGATGCAATACGCTTGAAAGGGGGCCTTGAAGGAGACGCATAGAGGCAACAGGGCCGTCGGCTTGTGTTTGTGCTTTTTGTAAAGAAGGAGATGCGATGGTGATGCGGATAGTGGTGGAGGAGGGTGGAGAAGTTATATGGAAGAGGGCAGGTGTAAGAGTGAGAGGCCCATAAGTTTATATTTGGGACGATGGTATGAGCATTACTTGCGGGAGGGGAGTGGATAAGGAGCGAGAGAAGATATAGTGGAGGAGGGAGTCGGGTGGATGATGAGAATAGAGAGGATATGGGAGGGCAGATTAGTGAGGAGGAGGTATGGATGGCGGTGAATAGTTTGAGCAAAGGAAGTCGCCAGGGGATGGATGGAATCCCAAATGAAAGTTTTACTAGTTCATTGGGTGTCATGAATGAGTGTTTGAAGTAAAGACTGGGGTTGTAGGAGTTTGTCATCCCAGCGTACTGGGGTGAAGTTGTCTTGGTTAAGGGGTGGAGGGGATACCGTAGGAGATAGGGTCTGTATCGTTAATGTGCGCCGATTATAAGATTTTGTGAAAGTGTTGGGTAACGGGATTAAGCGGCGTGATTGGGAGGGTGGTAGTGAGGGCAATATGGTATTCGGGGCATAGCATGCAAAGGGGACATGAAAGGATTAGAGATTTTATTGTGACAATGATGTGGGGAGGGATTTTAGCGATAGACTGGCAGGCAGCATATGGTGTGAATAGGGGTATGTTATGTGGAGGATTATGAGGAAGCAGGGTTTTGAGGAAGAGATAATTAGGATGGAGGCAGGAGCTTTGTATAAGGATGCAAGGAGTGAGGTGCAAATAAATGGGTTGGTGGGTGGGGATGTAAATATGGGAAAGGTTTGCATCCAAGGATGTCCCTTGTCACTTAAATGCTTTTGCGTGTATGCAAAATCCATTGTATAAATTGGTTACAGTAGGGGTAGGAGGGTTTGGGAAGCATGGTATCTGGGTATGTGGATGATACCACTGTGATGGTGAGAGGCGAGGAGGGGCTTAAGGAATGTGGGCACAATCCTTGGGGTTTTTCGGTAAAGCTACTGGAATGTGTCGAATAGGGCTAGGTCTCACTTATTGGAGGTGGGGTCGTGGGTGGGGGTTTTATGGGGCTGAGGTATGGATGGGCGGTGTGGATAGGATGAAGATTTGTGGTATTGTTTTTATGAATGATTTGGGTGAAGCTAGGAGGTTAATATGGGAGGTTTGGTGGAAAAGGCAGTACTGAGGATGTGGGTGGAGACCCGGTGGTTTAACTATTTTGCAACGTGTAATTGCGGTGAATGCTTTAGTTTACATAGTAAGATTTGGCATGTGGCTGGGCTTTTCCCGATGTTGAAAGGGGATATGGTGGAGTTACTCAAAAAAAGGTATTACGGTATGTATGGGGTACGGTAAGCGTTGAGGGAAGGAGGTTGTCATGAAGAGGGTGGGGTTGGGGGGATTTGGGCTGATTGATTTGGGGTGCGTGTTATGGGGCTGTGACCGCGGACATGTTTTATGCGTAAGGGTGGGGACATGGGGAGGAGGGTGGACGGGGTCATGTGGGAGGCTGGCGAGGTGGTGGAGAGAGAATTGTGGCGGGTGTGGCGATATGTTGCGTAAGCTACGGGGTGGAGAATCTGGGAGGATTACGGCTAGTGCATTAGGGAGAGCTGGAGGAGGAGGAGATGGTTGAGGAAAGCAGTGTTTCCTGTGTATAACTGGAAAGAGGATATGGAGTGAACTGCAGGGATTGTGGTTAAGGGCAAGGGAGAGGAGGTAATGTATAGATTTTTACGCCACGTGGTGCTAGCTTCAATAGCTGTGTTGCATAGGATGGGGTTGGTGGGGGATGCATATTGTGAGGTGTGGTGGAGGAGGACACTGCATATCATAGGATATATTTTTGTGGGCATTTAGAGATGGTTAGGATTTGGTTGAGGAGGTGTTACGTTTGATGGGGGTGGGAGGATTAATGCTTTGCGGTTCTTGAGTTTGGATGTTGGGGAGTGGGGCGGGAGGGTGCGGCAGGCACTTTGTATTTGGCGGTGGATTTTGTGTGTGTTTCGTATGGGCTCTGAGGAGCAACCTGGGGGAAGTACATATGGGGCTATGGCAGCGACCATGTATGGGGCCGAAATGCAAAAATCGGGGTTGTATGGAGGCATGGGACAGGAGTGGTTTCCTGTGAATACAGAGATATTACGGTTGATAGGTTGTTGGGGGAGGGGAATTGGTTGAGGGACTGATCTTTGTAGGATTGCGTGAAAGGATGAGTGAAGGAGCATCTGTCGTTTGTTTGGTGTGATGGTTCAAGAGACTTTAGACAGGCAGGGTAGGGGAGGGATGATGGTGGACATCTCATGGTAAAGTTTTATGTTACAACAGAAGACCTAATGGGGGGGGGGTATTGTGGTGAATGTGAAGTACTGATGATGGGGGAGGTAGGTGGGGAGGGTTCCATAGAGGTGACTTTCGCTTAGGCGTGGGTGGAAGGGTAGGTTTCTGTTGTCGGCTTCTCGGGTATTTATGATAGGATACAATTATGGATAAGTTATCATGTGACAGTATATTAAGATTTTTGATGTATGTATACAATGGCGCATACATGTATGTTTGCAGAGATGTCATGAGTTATGTCTACTGCCTTTTTGTGTAGCTTTTGCAGTATGTGTGTCGGGTAGGGCATAGGTTTTGGTATCAACTTTATTGCTTGAAACGCTTGGATGCTTCCTTATGATGACCTATGCAGACAGTATGTTTTCTTTTCACATTACATATATGAGATAAAAATTCTAGAGGTGTATGCGAATATTACAATGTTGTTGTTATGTTACCTGTTCCTGTGTAGTGTATTTGCTTAGCCTCGTTTGTGGGACTACGGAAAGTTTTGAATGTATCATTAAAATGTGTACTGCATGTTGTCTGTATGTTCATGACATCTATGTGTCCTGTATGAGTATATGCACCATTATTCATTGTATGCACGTTTGGCGTTGCTGTTACATAGATGTGAGCATGTACAATGTGTATGTCTACTAATAATAATATAGAGATAATGTTAATGGGGTGTGGTAGGTAATTGCTGCATATATGTTTTGTGATGGTAGTGATAGATTGCGGTAGGGAAGTAAGTAAATTGTGTACAATACAGTTCTTGATAGAGTAATATGCAAGGATCAGTTTATATGCTTGGGGTGGGGGTGCAGGTATGTGATCATTGTGCATTGAGTATCTTTTGTTACATTGGTATATTGATGTTTTATATATATTTTTGTATGTACAAGGCACAAATACTGGCCTTTTTTAAATAACATATATCAAATAGGAAGCTAACATCGAGGAGGAGGGGTACGTAGTCGATGGTGTGCAAGATGGTGGAAAAGCCTCCAGGATATATGGAGCAAAAAGTAAAGGCGTTTTGGTCTGTTTCTTTTTGTAATGGCTTAGGGTACAGTAATATGTTGGGGATGTATACAAGGTTAGTGTAATGGTGGTTCTAGCATGGTCTCTATGGGATGGTATGAATTTTATTGTTAAGTTTATGGGTTATTTCGGTGTGTGTTTAATTTTGTAAACGTTACGTCTTATGAATGGTTGGTTCATAATTGTATAACAATTTATATATTATCATGTACCTTATTCCTAAATAAAATATAAAAAACTGTCATCAGTGACACAAACAAAATGCACTCAGGAATAAATACTCATGTATGATATGGAATGTTTACAACGAGCGTCTTGCAAATGACCATCCCAAGTATCATTTACTCTTTTGTAAGAACACAGATTTATTTTACAAGTAACTTTGGCTGTGAAAACAACACAATCGCATTATCTGTCCCTGTATCCGATGCCAAAATGTTTTATCAGTTTAGTTACGTGACACGTTATCATATAACTTTTTGAATGTGATGAAATGTTTATACTATTACCATTAATATAAAACTGTATGTACTCAGCCATTAGATATCGTATTCTTATGCAAAAATAACCACAGTAAAAAAATGGTAAGAATTCCAAATGCTTTCGTGATTTCTCACATTATCAAGGAATAGTATTAAAAATAATAGGTCATATGTGAGGTGATATCTCGACGTTATAAGTCTTTGTTGCCCAATTATTTTTACTATTCCGTGATAATGTAGAAAAATTATGTAGCTTGGGAATTTCACTATTTTCGCCCCGGTTTTATTTTGCATATTGTGACTATCACCTGTTTATTGTGATATTGTGCAAAAGAAAATATTGATGTGCAATATTTGCAGCTTGCTAGAGCTCTACTTTGAGAAATTGTGTTTTACACTTGAAATGGGCCAAGAATTTAAAAAAAAAAACTTCTGGCTATGGGAAATGATTCAAGACCCACATCTGTGCCCCCTACCAGAGGACACACAATAAGAGTATCCACTTTGTCATAATAATAATAATAATATTTTATTTTGACATTATACTGCATGTACAAAGTAGTATAATAGTTAGGTGTACATGCCATCTCTATGTACGTATGAGGAATATTTATATCAGTATCCCCATCATACCCACCTCCATCATGCTACACCTCCATCATACTACACCTCCATCATGCTACCACACCTTCATCTTGAGAAGTATATTTAGCTCTTAATATTCATTACTAGTCATAAAGGATCTCACAAACTCATTATTATCCTCTTTTATGTCTTGAGTCTTCTCCATCTCAGCTTTTTACTCCTTCCAGGCAAATTATACAATATTTATGAATTGCAGGAATTTATTTGCAGACTAGAGTCAGTTTTGAATCTAGTAATTGTTACTAAAAAGTAAAGGCTTAATATTTCATTGTAATCTTACAAATATAATAATTTGGAATATTTTGAATTGCTTAAGTTTTTGAATAATAAAATAGGACCAAAAAATTGATAAGTTCAATAATCCTGTGACATCCTTGAGTCATACTCGTCCATCAAAATCATGTAGCATGACAGTGTTACATAAAGACTATGCCATTGCTCTTGGCCCTGGGTGCCACTGTTTGCTATTAATGCCCATATTGCTAGTAGTAGTGACGGACTTAAATTCTGTGCCTCAGAATATAAGTGGATGTGAATGGATAGGTCTTCTCCCACTGCCACTCACCAGATATAGTCAGTATGCCAGAGTTTTGTGTAATCACGTACAGTCTACACACACAGGTGATACAGAAAGATTCCAAAGCAGTTTCTTGTCTCACTTGCATCCTGATATCGGTGTAGAGAGACATTAGCCAAAAAACCAGTAAAATTATTTTTGAAGTAGTGTAAGAAGAAGAGAATCATCATGTTCTGGGGCGACCTGAAAACTTGGCCGGATTTTATATCAGTGTTACAATACCTGTAACAAGAGGAAGAGGATCGTGATGTCTTGGGAAGACAGTTCTTGTGAAGACAATTTGCATATCTTCTTAATGCTTTCCCTTTGAATGATGCTTATTGTAGAAGTTAGCATAAAGTAAATACATCCTATTGAGTAGGTGCACTGCTGGATACATTAGAGAAACAGGAACAGAGTGAAACAATAGACTTCGAGTAAGCTATTAGAAGGTTATACAGTGATGAGTTAAGAGAACGGTCAGGTGGTAGAGCAGTACTCAGTTGGGTTGAATAAATGATCGGTTAAGATATGAAGTAGTGGTCAGTTGCGTTGAAATAATGGTAAGATAAGATAAAAATAAGATTTTGTTCGGATTTTTAACCCCGGAGGGTTAGCCACCCAGGATAACCCAAGTCAGTGCGTCATCGAGGACTGTCTGTCTTATTTCATTAGGGTCCTCAATCTTGTCCCCAGGATGCAGAACCACACCAGTCGACTAACACTGATACCTATTTACTGCCCCTAGTAAAACATGACATGGAAGTGTAAAAACGCCATCAAGATATTTCACCTACCATGAATCGAACGGGGCCCTCCGGCCCATTTAACTCTTTAATGGGAAAAGTTGAAGCCGTATGGAATAGGTGAAATGCTCTGGGGCGCCAAGTAGATCATCGACTTTGAAAAATACACAAATAACCAACGCAAGGCTGGAAACTTGTACGACGTTTCGGCACAGAGGCACTGAAGAAACGCAACATGGGCTCCGTGTGGGCTTCTTACTACACATCTCTGGCCATGTAGCCTATACCTAAAATTGCCTGTAACACCTAAGCTTAATTATTTAAAAAAATAGTTTGGATATGGGCCAATAAAAACAAATTTTCATCTTTCGAAAGATTCAAAATCCTTTGACTAATTCTACTATTGAATAATAATAATGTGTGTCTTTTTTTTTATTTTTAACATTTAAAAGTGTTAATGTTTTCTATTATCTCGTTTCTACACTTTGTAATTATAAATTTCTCTTTTATTATAGACTTGATAATAAGAAAAGAAAACAGATTATCAAAACATTTTCACAATGGCTATGTTTACTCTCTTTTGATATGCAGTTCATATATATATATATATATATATATATATATATATATATATATATATATATATATATATATATATATATATATATATATATATATATATATATATATATATATATATGATAATCATAAGTTAGCATTGACAACTGTTCAATTCTTTTCACCTTTAATTTTAACTCATGTCTTTATCTAGTGTACATATCGTCACTTACACATTGCCATTGGTGAGATTGGTGGTCCTGATCTCAGGATGTCAATTGCAGCAATAACCGGTGTCGCAGCGATCATAGTCGGACATTGAGAAGTTGTTGAAGGTTGAGTTTAGGAGCGTAACCAAGTTGGAGCTTTGATCACATAAATACATTTGATTCTGTGGAACACGAGTGGGTGATGAACAGAATATGCCTCCGTTACCTGTGTTCATGTACATGTTTACATTCTCGTCATTATATATGTCGATATCAAATCATAGTTTTAAAATTACACTCATACACGCTCACACACACACACACACACACACACACACACACACACACACACACATGGTATGGAAGACAGCAAATGTAGTTCCAATTTTTAAAAAAGGAGAAAGGAACGTAGCACTAAACTACAGACCAGTGTCACTGACATGTATAGTATGCAAGGTCATGGAGAAGATAGTCAAGAAGAGTGGTGGAGCACCTAGAAGGAATGAGCTTATCAACGACGTAACACGGTTTCAGGGACGAAATCATAATGTCACAAACCTACTGGAGTTCACCGACGGGTGACAGCAATAAGACAAGCGAGAGAGAGGGTGGATAGATTGCATATTCTTGGATTGTGAAGGCGTTTGACACAGTTCCACACAAGGGTGGGTGCGAAGCTAGAGGACCAGGCAGGGTAACAGGGAAGGCACTAAAATGGATCAGGGAATACCTGTCAGGAGACAGCAGCGAGTCATGGTACGTGGCGAGTGTCAGTGGGCACCAATAACAGTGGGGTTCCACAGGGTCAGTCCTAGGACCGGTGCTGTTTCTGGTATTTGTGAACGACAAGACGGAAGAAATAGACTCGAAGTGTCCCTGTTTATAGATGATGTAAGTTGATGAGAAGAATTCAGTCGGACGAGGACCAGGCATTAGCAGAACTACAAAGGGATCTGGACAGGCTGCAAGCCTGGTCAGCAATTGACTCCTGAGTTCCAACCCACCAAGTGCAAAGTCATGAAGATTGGGAAAGACCCAAAGAAGACCGCAGACGGAGTACAGTCTGGGGTCAGAGACTACTGAAGCCTCAATCAAGGAAAAGATCTTAAGGGTGAGTATAGCATCAGGCACATCTCCTGAGCGCACATCAACCAAATAACTGCTGCAGCATCACGGGCGCCTAGCAAACCTAAGAACAGCATTCCGACATCTCGGTAAAAGATCGTTCAGGACCCTGTACACTGTGTACGTTAGGCCCATACTGGAGTATGCAGCACCCGGTTGGAACCCTTTCTTCAAGCACGTAAAAAGAAGCTAGAGAAAGTGCAAAGGTTTTGCGCAGACTAGTCAGGCTAAGGGGTATGTCCTACGAGAGAGGTTGAAATCGACGGCTGACACTCAGGACAGGAGATAGGGGGAGAAATAGTAACAACATATAAGATACTGAGGAAAGGAGTGACAAGGTGGACCAAGACAGAATGTTCCCAGAGATGGGACACAGCAACAAGGGGACACAGTTGGAGACGAAGACTCAGATGAATCACAGGGATGTTAGGAAGTATTTCTTCAGTCTGGAGTGGTCCAAGGAAGTTGAATAGTTTGAGAAACGATGTAATTAGGCAGGATCCATTCATGGCTTTAAGAGAGGTATAGATAAAGCTCATGCGCAGGGAGAGTGACCCAGTAAGGAAGGCCAGTGAAGGCAGGAGCAGGGCATAACTGACTCGGCCCCAGCAGCCACAGCAATGAGAGTACAACTAGGTGTGTACACACACACACACACACACATAAATCACTACACTAAACACCTCCATAAGCTTGCACACATCACATTCCACTTACACCTCTTCATAAGCCCACGCAAGCGATAATACAAATAAATCACATTACTTGCTGGGTAATTCCTAGGAAAGTTGGGGAGGTGATGACGCAGAGGCAGGTGTGTTTTCAGACAGTTGGATATCGTTGACCTGTTATAAAAAATCCAAGGTTTAGTTAAAAAATCATTGCGGAAGTTACTCATTGTTAGTTGTTGTAATTTACTGTTGTTACTAATAGCTACTAGTTATTCAGTATTAGTTGTGTGGAATTACTTAATGTTAGTTGTCAGTGGATACAAGTAGTTGGCTACTAGTACGTTCTTATTCAGTGTAAGTTACTTATAGTTGATTTACTCATATTTATTCACTTGTGTTTTAAACCATTCGAATCGTTTAAATATGCAATTAAATAACGTTTCAATTTTATTCATATTTTCTTATTTTAAATATTTGTAAAAATAAATGAAATATTCTATCAAAATCTGAGAGATTAGGTGTTTTGAGTCTAAAACAGTTTTAGGTTATGAATGATACTTTTCCCAGGGGCGTGCATTATTATTATTATAATCAAAAGAAGCTAAACCCCACAAGGGTTATACAGCTCATAGACCAGTAAAACACTAATAATAAAAGAAACACCAGTACCAACCCAAAAAGTATCGAGAGAATCCTTTAAAAAAGTTTGGGGAACGCAAAGTACATTTCCCTGGAAAAAAAGGGAAAAAAAATCATAAACTTGGTTTAAAGTGATGTGAATATCAAAAAAAAAGAGTTCACCTTTAAATTTATAACTACTATTCTCACTTTTATAAGTCTTTTTTTTTTTTTTAAACCGTCAAATTATTTTATCATTATTTTTATAGGAAAGCACTTAGCATGCAGTGATCATAAACCCTGAGGTAATCTGGTTTTCCCCAAAGGGATTAGAGGAGACCCCACCCCCTTTTTCATCAACACACTTGGGGCCGATGACTTACACGAAAAGTGGGCCCTTTTTTGCTTTTTTCTCGTATTCTAACTTTTTTGATGAGTGAAAGTGGAAAAAGGGCGTGATGGTGGGTCACCGCAAGCAGGTCGTGACGGGGGGTCCCCGGGCAAGCAGGTCGTGACGGGGGGTCACCAGCAAGCAGGTGGGGCTGGTGGGTCACGAGCAAGCAGGTCTGACTGGTGGGTCACCCCGGGGTTTTACGGGGGTTTACCAGGCGGTCGTGACGGGGGGGCCGGGGCGCAGGTCGTGACTGGTGGACCCCCGAAGCAGGTCGTGACTGGGGGGGCACCCAAGCGGTCGTGACTGGTGGACCCCAGCGCAAGCCGTGGTTAAATTTTCCCAGTAAAAAAAGTTAAAATAAATGGTGAAGAAAATAATGGTGTTATGAATGGAGTTTTTTTAGTAATCCCCTTATAAAAAATCTGCCCTTTCCCAGCCCCGGGGGACCAGGCAAAAAACCCGAAAGGTTTACACCATTTGCCTTCGTTTTCCCGGGTCAACGGTGAGACCACATTTCCACCCCGCCTGTGGAGAAAATAATCTTTTTTAATTGGGCACTTCCAAATATTTTTATCTTCATACACTACTCGGAAGCTTTTTTAAAGGGGAGGCTGCAATGTTTCTCATCAGTGACAAAACCCCTGTTCCCCCGTTCCAGATAAAACACATTGGCAAAAACTTTCATTAACACACAAACACTCACCAACAAAAAATTTCCCCTGGCACATCAACACTCACCTACACAAAGTTACATTAAAAAAACAACACTTACCAACCAAGTGCTTTTTCAAAACAGTAACATTCCCCACAAGTTTTTCCACAACAAAAAAGAACACTTACCCAAAAAAAAAGGGTTCCCCAAAACAAAGCAACCCATATCAAAGTATCGGCTGAAATCTACTACTGAATGTCACCCCCTTTTTCTACCATAGCAAAGTGATTTAAAATCCAGACTAACTTCTAGTCAAGAGTAACACATTTAAAAAAAAGGGGGCACACAAACACTGGTAAAAAACCCATATAAAAGGAACAAAAGCAACACTTCCAGCACAACCCCCGTAGAGTGACAGCAAATTAATTTAAGACAATAATATTTCTGGGGATCCACCAAAACCAACGTCCTGGTTGAAGGGAACTGCATGACCATACACATGGATTTTGTTTAGGTCTTGGTATTTCCAACGGGCTTGTCTCAAAAACCAAAAGGGGGCCCCCACTTGTTTGTCAAGGTAATTAGTTTTCCCCCAACATAGAAATGATGAGGGGAGATTGAGAAAGTTGAAAAAAGGGTTTTTTACTAAATACTGTTATCATTATATCTAATTTATTTGTCAAAAAAAAATTGCTTCGTTTTGGGAGTAGTAGATGAGTTATATGTGTGTGGGCTTAATATTTGAAATAGACAGAGATTTAAATTCTGGTTTAGATGGTAATAGGTAATAATAGGACTTTACTTGAAGGAGACATGGTTAAGCTTTAAAAATTCTCTTGGTTATGAGATGAAAGTCATGATATTTTTGCACCAAGATTCTATGGTGTTGCTGTATCAGACACGTATAGTGTGATCAGAGGTAAATAATAACAAGCTGATGAATGAGACATATATAAAAATCTTTTTTTTTTAAAGAGGGAAAGCCCCAATATATTCAGCAATGGGGAAGGGGGAATTTTCAGAGGATCCCTGAAAAAGCAGAGCGATGTAGCAGTAGACAGGGGTTCCATGTGGGCGGGGGCGGGCCATACAGGTCAGACAAAAGGGGGACTAGAATTTAACAGTGAGTAAAAAAGGGTTTTCCAAACTTTTTTTGGGGGAAAATTAAGACTTGACCTCAAAAGCTGGGGGTAAATCTTAAGAGAGTGTATTTAAGGCAGTAAAATCATGATATTCCCCCTACAAAGTTTTCCCCCAAAAAAAACTCCTTTCCATTAAAAAGTATTTAAAAACAGACAAAATTTCATACAATTTTTCCCCACAAGATTCTTTATGGGGGAAAAATAAAAATGTCTCTAAAAATTAAAATTTCTAAATCTATGGCCCCCCCAATTTTAAAATTTTTTAATTCACTAGTGGATCCACCCCATGTGCCCACATGTGGGGGGGTTATAAGGCCCATACTAAAATTTTTGCCCCCAGTTTTGAACCCCATCTAGCCAAGGGATGGGGGCCTAGAGAAAGTCAAAAAGGGTTTTTTCAAAAACTAGTCCCGGGGCTAAAGGGGGGCCTACGAGGAAAAGGGGTTTAAGGGGAAACGTCCCCCCGACACTGGGGGACAAGGGGGAAAAAGGGGGGGTGATAACGACATATAAAATACTGAGAGGGTTTTTAAGGTGGGGAGACAGAATGTTTGAGATGGGACACTAACCCAAAGGGGGCACAGTTGGAAGTTGAAGACTAGATGAATCACAGGGGTGTTAGGAAGATTTCTTCAGTCACAGAGTGGTCGGGAAAAAGGGAAAAGTTTGGGAAGCGGGGGTAGGCGGGGTTTCCTTTCCAAAACCAAAGGGATTATAAATCTCAAAAATGACCAGTGGGGCCCGTGAGGGGGGGGGCCCGAGCTATGTCTCGACCCCCCCCCAAACCCCAACTGGGGGAATTTCATACACACACACAAACACAATCATGAACAAATTATAAAAGTAATAAGCAACACACGTCCACACCTACTCACAACTAAATGTAAAAATTAATTTTGGGGGGCACAATAACCTCCTTGCAGGTAGAGCCGGGGGTTTAATTTTAAAGGTTTCCCCCCCCAAAACACACACACACACACACACACACACACACACACACACACACACACATTTTGAAGTGTTTCCTTTTAAAAAAACATATACAGTAGGCCTAGTGTCTAATTGACTTTCCTAGGACAAAATGGTAAAATAACACAACACACACAACACACACACACACACCCTCCTTGTCTCTCTCTCCCCTTTTCTCCTCCCCCCCTTTTTTTCTCTCTCTTTCCCTTTCCCCCTCCCTTTCCTTTTTTCTCTCCCCCTTTTCCCCCCCCCTCCTTCCTCCCCTCTCCTCC